>JAUELO010000012.1:11434278-11455393 GCA_032357855.1 Amphibolips quercusostensackenii
TTGTTTAAATAATAAATATTTGTTGTAAATTTGCAAAGTATCATAGCAAAGAGCCATCTGAAAGACATACCCAGTAGATTCCATAAACGAAAATTCAGCCTGTTCCTTTAAAAGTCGACAAGCTGTAAATTTGTTCATAAACATTGTGTAAACAATTAACAACTGGAAATTATTCCCATATAGTTGTTACACTGTTACCAAAACTTTTTTGATTAATCTAAATGTCTTAAAAGATAAAAATACTTGGGAAAAGTTGAAAAATAAATTTTAACTTTTTTGTTAAATAACAAATTTATGAAAAAAAAAATTTTTTATTTAATTATTTTACTTATTACCGTTTTATTTATTTTATATTATTATTCAGTTTAAAAAAAATCTATTTTTATTTTTCACGCTTTTTTAGATAGCTTACTTAAATATAAAAAAGGGATGCACGAACTTTAGAGTTCAGACTCTTAATTATTTCTCGAAAACTGAAAAAGATTTTTTTTTTATATTCACAGTGCTTTTAGAAGAAATTGTAAGATTTTTATTTAAAAAAAGCATTAAAAACAAAAAATGGTTTTTCTCAAAAGTTCAATTAAAAATAAATTTTTTTTAATGAAAAAAGTTTTTGACATATATTTGTTAAAAAAATATTTCCTCAAAACTGCGTCTTGGCATGATTAAAAACTAGAAGAGATCTCATTTTTATATTCACAGTGCTTTTGGAATACATCGTAAGCTATCTATATGAAAAATTCATTAAAAAAATGTATTTTCCTCAAAAATTCAATTAAAAATAAATTTTTTTTTAATACAAAAAGTTTTTGACATATTTTTGTTGAAAATATATTTCTTAAAAACTGCATTTTAGCATAAATTATTGTGAAAGAGTACATCTTATTATCACAAATATCACTAACTTTATGAAAGTTATAAAACAAGAACGAAAATTTTCAATTTTTAATATTTCCAAAGTTTTCTTAATGTTTTTAAAATTATTTTAGGGTTTTTCTGTCAATACCTAAGAGAAGGGATACTAAAATTGTTATGAAAATTACTAACTTTAGATGAAATTAAAGTAGTAAAAATTAAAAATTACTATAATTTACTTAAAAATTATAATACGTTAAATAAATTTTAGGCCATTCATAAATTTTAAATGTTTATAACAGTTGTTTTTTTATATAAAATTGTTATTTTTTGAGATTCAAAACGGAAAAGGTAAGATTCCTACATCTTTAAGAATATTTTACTTTTGGACTATAAAAAATATTTTCAAAAAGGATTCAAGCCATTTACTCCTGAACCCATGAGAGTCATCAAAGTAAAATTTTTAGCATCTTACCTTTGTTGAATTAATAATTTTCTTAACCTTTTCAGTTTTTTAATCAGAAAATATTGTTATTACTAAATAGTCTTTTTAGATTTCTTATTTTCCGGATTTTTGTGTGGAAAATAGGACACTTTTAGAGTCACCTCCTAGATGGTATTTTGTTTTTGACTGTAAAGAAAATTCCCCAAAAGGTTTATAAAAAAATTCTAAAGCTTTGTAAATAATGAAGCTGAAAACTCCCAAATTTTGGCGATACCATTACAGAAGATAGTTCCATTTTTAGCCAAAAAAATGTATTTTAAACTGAAATGATGAAGAGTCGAACCAATAAATAAATTTGTAGCCAAGAAGTTTAACTTTTAAGCAAATAAATGCATTTTCAAACCAAAAAAAATTAATTCTCAACGAAAAATCTCATGGTTGAAATTTCAATCAATAAGGATTTTAGTTTGAAACCAAGAACCATTGAATTCATCTGAAAAGATGAATTTTCAACAAAGTAATTGAACCGTCAACCAAATCACATTTATTTTCAAGCAAATAGTTGCATTTTATACCAAAAAAAGTTAAATATTCAAACATCTTTAAAACTAACTCAAATTTTTCCTGAAGATAAGAAAGCTCTAACAAAATTGAAAAAATGTTCTGCAAATCTTGCAGTTTTTTTAAAATTTTAGAAATTTCTTAAACTATTTAAAACCTAATTTAAAAAAATGGAATAGCGCTGAAAAAATTTTCCGCGAATCTTAAGAAAATTTTTCCATTTCCATTGTACCTTTACAAATTTCTAAAAAGATTCAAAAATTTATTGGTTATCTCCAAATATTTCAATTTCATTTTTTATTTTTTGAAATATTTTTAAAACCCTTAAACCTTCTAAATATCATTTAAAATGATTCGTGTTTTTTCTAGAATATTTTTTTAAATTGTCTTAAAATCGGTAAGATTCTTTCTTGAAAAGTTTGAGATTGTTTTGAAATGTTTAGAAATCTTTTTTAACATTCCCTTGAAATTAATTTTTTTATATGTAAAGTCACTGAAAATTTTTATAAGTTATTAAGCTATTTGTGAAATTTTTTTAAGCTTCTAAATATCTTTTAAAATAGTTCGAATTCATCCTAACACTTTTAAAAATCTTCTAAAGTTAAAAGATTCTTTCAGCTGTATGACAGGTTTTGTTTTGGAATTCTTAGCAATTGACTGAAATATCATTTTCAAAAATAAAGATTAGTTAAAAATGTTTGCATAGGTCTCATCGTGGGCACAAGTACTTCTTTGGTGACCGGTACAGACAAAAAATTTTACGAATTAAAAAACTTTTCAGAAATATTCTGAAATTATTATAAATTGTGAGTTTTTAGCCTTATTATTTAACTTTCATTAGAAGTTTTTGAAGTTTTTGAACTGCGAGAATTTTTAGAAGTATGTTTCTATTTATATAATGGTAAACAACACGAATACCGAAAGTCTTTTAAAATTTTTAAGTTTCTTAAAGAGATTATTCGTGTCGTAAAAACAGTAGGCTAAAATAGACGAATAGTAAGAATTTGTCTAATTTTTTTATTTTCGAGCAATTACGATATTTTTCGTTCATTATTTGAAAAAAGTGTTAAATGTTTTTGAACCTTTTGCTCGAATATCTGAACATTCCAATAAAAAAAAATATTTTTCTCATGACTTTACAAATCAGAAGGCCTTATGCACATGACTTAGTCGTTTTACAAGCTGACAATATTTTTTGCTCATTGTTTCAATAAAGTCTTAAATCTTTTACAACCTCCTTCTCGAATTTGAACATTCCAAGAATTAAAAATATTTTTCTTATGACTTTACAAATTAGAAAAAGTGCATGAGAACTTATAAAGCCGAATGCGCATGACTTAGTAGCTTTGCGAGTTGGCCCTATTTTTCGCTTATTGCTCGAATGAAGAGAAAAATGTTTTTCAACCTTATGCTCTAATTTTTAAACCTTCTAATAATTAAAATATTTTTTTCATGACTTTACAAATTAGAAAAAGTACATGACATCTTAGTAAGCCTAATGCACATAACTTCGTTGTTTTGCGAGTTGACCCTATTTTTCGCTCCTTGTTTAAATAAAGTCTAATATGTTTTTTAATCTTGTTCTGAAGTTCGTGACGCTTCCAATAAACAAAAATATTTTGCTCCTGACTTTACAAATTAGAAAAAGTGCATAACAACTTAGATAGGCATAATGAGATAGCGACTAGTATATATACACCGAAAAATTTTAATGAATATTCACTAGTGACACTCAGCTTGGCGACTGCTCATAAACCTACTTGTGAGTATTATAATTAATTTTTATAATAGTTAATTATTTTCGTGTCTTAATCTGCATAATATGCCTAATTTTACAATTTTCTCAGATTTTTTATTTGACTTTATAATTGATAAATTAAATTTTTGATAAAGACCTGAGAATGAAAAAAAAATCTAGAAGCTCTAAAAATTATAAATAATTTTTTTTCAGCAAAGAAAAAGTTTCTTATGTTCAAAATCTACTTTAAAAAAATTGAGGATATCAGATCATTCAAAATACGTGTTAAACATAAGAAAGTTTTTCTATGCTGAAAAAAATTATTTATTATTTCTAGAGCTTCTAGATTTTGTTCATTTTCAGGTCTCCATGACAAATTAAATATCTCCCATATAAGCTTAACTAAAAAAAAAGACAGAATTGTAAAATTAGGCATATTATGCAGATTTAAAAACAAAAATAATTTGAACGATTTTGACAAAACTTTGAGATTAAACATTTTTATATTCTTTTTGGACTTCGACTAACCACAAGAAAATAATCGATTTATTTAAATTTCATACTCGTTATAAGGAATCCCAAAGAAAACTTTTCAGTACTGAAGAATTTTAAATATACCAGATTTTTTTTTCTTTGATCTACCCTAATAATAATATATTAATAATATAAAGCGCATTTTGAGTTTCAGTATATTTATATTGAGCTTACAATTATTAAATTTATACTACACATTTATCTTCTAACGCAAAGTGTTATCTAAATCAACACCCAGGGAAAATTTATCTTTAAATTTAAAAATTTGTCTCCATAACTTCTTTTTTTATTCAAAATAAAAGAACTATTCTAAAAATATGCTTGGTAATTAATTTTGTAAAACCTTCCTTATAGTTCAAAAGTAAAATATCAGTCTGGGAAAGCAAAATATTTGCATTTTTGTCAAAAAATCTCCCAAAGCGCCTAGTATCCCGTGTGTATCTTATAGAATTCCACCCTTGCTATTTCTCATGCTGACTAACTCTATACTTTCACCTCCCTTTATATTGATCAACGCCCATTTATAAAAGAGTTTTTTGCTTCCTTTAAAATCATTTTGCATTTTCTTCTCTTCTCCTGCTTTGATTTTATCTTCACTTTCTTGACTATTAGTTTTACTTTCCTCTTTTTGTGTCTGCAATCATTTTTAAGTCCATTTCTATCCTCATCACTAAGGCCTGTGATGTTCAACTTTCTTTTGTGCGCTTCCTTCTTTTCTTGGGCGGTTACTTGGATTTTTTCACTCCGCCAAACATCATCAGACATTCTTCCTACAACCGCAGTACCACCCACTTTCGTCGCACTCCTCGCACTGATATCCCGGATCATAGTCGATGGGCCCTCTTTATACTTGTTGCGTATTATCGTCTCCCAAGTTGCTCTACCTATGCGTTCGTATATCCTATTCTGAAAATCTATTCGCACTTTCGGTTTCTGTAATTTTTTGGTTATTTATTTTTATATTGAACAAAAATTTATATTAGGTTTATATAAATAAGTAAATTATCCTTATATCATATTTCAAATTAATTAATTTGTAAATAATAAAATTATTCAACAATTGGTTAAACTTATGAAAATACTGTATATCTAATAATAATTAATATTACTGAAATGGTTGAATGATTCACATTTATTTCAATTTAATAAATTGCTTCTTACACTGCTTCTTTCTAAAATTTCATTTCCAACTAAAATTTGTAATAAGTAATTCAATTGTTTTTGTTTTTCTTATGGAAATGCCAACATTTTTGTAAATAATTTAGAAAAGTAAGCATAAACTGAATATAGTTCTAGGGAAAAACAAAATAGTTGAAAAAAGACAGTTATTGCATAAAAACTTTTAATTATTTTTATATTTTTTGACAAAACTACTAATGTTTTTTGGAGGCATTCGACTGATATTTTACTTTGGACTAAAAAGAAGGTTTTTTTCGAGATTTCAAACCATTTTTCCTGAAATTCTGAAAAATCATTAAAGTAAACAATGACTAGACATATTTTTAAAAAATTAAAATAAATTTTTATGACAAATTATGCTATATTAATAGAACCAAATTTATTTAACATATTATAATTATAATGTTATTTATGTTCAAATCGATTTACATTTAATTTAATAAAATACATTTCTTCTTAAATTGTTTCGTTCAGAAATTGAAAATAATAAAGATGTGGGTTATTTTTGTGTTTCATATAGAAGAAATTTCCTACAACTCTACTGTCTCCAAATATGATTTTTAAAACTTAGAAAAAAGCGATAGTAAACAAAATTCAATTGCTAAAAACATTGTTAAAATAAATATTTCATGTGAGTTTTACAATTTCTCCAACGGAAATAATATTTTTTATTTGCAATTATATTTTTATTAATATTTTTTGGTTCTAACAATCATAGAATAACTATTTATTTTAGAGATTTGATTTTTGTCACGACAACTACATTATAAATGTAATCTTCTGGTATAAAACGATAACATAATCTCAAATTGTATCACTAAAAATCTTGATCTTTATTGTGATTATCCGCGCATTTTTTCAAATTTTAACGGTACTTTTAAAGTTTCGACGGAAAAGTTAATAGTTTTAAAACCTCGCTATTTGCAATAAATGTTTATCGAAAAAAAACTGTTCAAAAGAAAAACATACAAAATAAGAAGATTAAATTTTTATTGCGACTTAGTAGTCTACTTTCAAAGTATCAACGCAAAGTCAAAGCATTTTAGAACCTCGTCATGTTAAATACATGTTTATCTAAAAAAACCGTTTAATGAATAAACATGAAATATCACCAAATATTTTAATATTTATTGCGCTTTGGCGCATATTTTTCTACTTGCAGCATCTGGCGCAAATGCGACTGATTGTTAGGTCTCACTATGCGTAATAATTTTTTATAAAAAAACAAAAAATTGATCAGAAGAAAAACATGCAATATCACTAAAAATATCAAAATTTATTGTAGAAAAAGGATTATTCCGAGTTTAAAAAAGGCAAGTTTATTTGAAAAATATAGATCTAAATATAGATTTGGGTTAGATATTGTATTCGCCTAGCACAAAGCAATACTGCTGAGATTTTCAAAATTCCTATTTTTGCAATTTTTTGAGAAAAAAAAATTATTCTGATTGCATAAAAGTCATTTCCAAAAAAAATATACAGCTGAGTGAATAGTTTATTACGAAATAGTTGTTCTCGCCTAGCATGACTCAGCCTAACTTTTAGATTTTCAAAATTCGCATTTTTAAATTTTAGTCTGTGGTGACAGAAAAAAAGTTTTTTTTTTATTTAAGCTCAAATTTAGACTTTTTTAAAAAAATTTTCACGGCACAATAAGGCACAAGCCAAGAAAAATTCAGCACCATTTTTTTTCATAACAAAACAAAAAATGGCGGTGCTGGCCCTAAAAAGTTTGTTTTATTAAATCGGGCTCAAATTTTAATTTTTTTTTTGTTTGTGGAACGATACAGCACAAATATAGCGCGGTTCGGAACAACTTTTGTTTTTTCGAATAAAAGGTAGTGCGGGCCCTGAAAAAGATTTTTTGGAATTCTGTCGCAAATTTTGAGGTAAGATTTTTGAAAATTTCAGATAGGAAGCGTTCGCATGTTACGTAACATTAAAAAAAAGGGGGGTGTTACATTACAGTCTTTTTTGTGTGTGGGGGGGGGGTTCACCCGATCACGTACAATTTTCAACTCATAAATTATCTACACCATTAACTTTGTATGAAAAATATCGAAGTAAGTACTTTAACCTCATCATCAAAATTTGCAAATATTTCTAAAAATTATTGATACCAGAGAAAATTTAAATTAAAAATGATTGATTATTAATGGGAAATGATTTTGTTTTTAAAATTTCACTACACCACTCTAAATTGTGAACCTTCTTACATTTTCAAAACGATAAGAAGAATTAAATTATGTGCAAAAACTTATATCGAGGAATTGAAAAGAAAAATTAAAAGCTTTTTGATAATTGGAAAAGATTTTAGGTGGTTAAATTTTATTCAGAATTTCTGGGAAAATTTTAAATGGTTAAGGTTTTATTTTGAAAGAATAATTTTAGGCTTAGACGATTTTGAAATTACAATTTTTATAATTTCCCTGATTTAAACAAATTTTAGACACATTGAATTTTGCAGGGTGTCAAGAGAATGAAAAAAATGTTCTAAAGATTCATAAACAAATTTTGAATGATTCTTTTGTAATTAAATCTAAGAGGAAATTGAAAACCATTACAAAAAGTTTTTAATTATTTCGTGAAATTTGTAAAAGGATTATAAAAGGTTATAAAGCAAAATGCTGCAATTTTGACATAACAAATAATTTTGGAACAAATTTGAATAAGCTTAAAAGATATTCAGTATTTTTGAAATGAGTAAAAAATAATCAAAACTTTTAGAGAATTTTTTAAGAGTTTTGTAAGGTTTCACGCAAATGAAAAAAAATCTTTAAGGTTCCAGGAAAAAATTTAAATGGTTTTTTTTTAGAAAAATCAGTTTAAAGAGACTATTTTAAAAGATTCTAAAGCATTTGAAAAGATTTCTAAATATTTAATAGAAGAATTTAAAAGATCTTAAGGCAATGTTTTTCTTTTTGCAGAATTTAAAAATGCAGAGAAAATTGTTGGAAAAAATTATTTTAAGATTTGTGTAAAAATTTCAAATAATTTTTAATTTTGAAAAATAAAATTTAGGAGAACAATAAAAAAATGTTTTGAAACATTTCAAACAATTTCCTAAAATTGAGAAAAAGTGTGTAAACGATTTTAAAGTAAAACATGTTAATTTGGTAAGATTTAAAAAACCAAAAAAAAATCGAGAAAATTCAAGAAATATTTAAAAGAATCGAAGGGATTCCACAAGAATTTTTAACTTTAAATTTTTTTTAGGAATGTAGATTTTTGAAGATTTGAAAAAAAAAACTTTAGAAGCTTTTAAAGAATTTCAAAAAGTTTCAAGAGAATAAAAAGAATTACTAAAAATTTCTAAGGAAATGGAGAGGATTATAAGGCAATTTGTTTACATTTTGATGATTCTTAAAAATGGGTATTTTTGTGATTATGATTAAAGCTTCTAAATAAATTATAATCATCTTGTACTTACTATTATAATTTTTTTTACAAACTTATTGAATTTTTTTTGAAAAAAACACAAAAGAATCCAATTTTTTTTGACAATGACATTTTATTTCTCATATCAAATTTCAGAATGAAACAATATGAAAAGACATGTATTATATTACAAAAAATATAATTTTGTTTACAAAAGTTTTGCTTTTCATATGCAATTATAATAATTTTATACTCACTTTTATTATTTTCATTACCAAAATATTTGTATTTTTCTTTAAAAAAACACAAAATAATTATAAAATTTTTTCAAAAAAAATTTTCTTTTTGTCAAAAAGAAGAAAAAAATGTAAAAAGAAATGTATTATGTTGAAAGAAATTGAAATCGATCGAAGATTTCGCTGATGTTACATATTAATAGATTTGAATTATTTTAATGAATTTCACTCATGTTAATAAGTTTCATTATTAAACTAATAATTGCTATTTTTGTCAATTTGATAACTTTTTTTTCGAATTGACCTTGAAAACTTTATTTTCGAATACTTTTGAGTTTCTACTCGTGACTTGGGTTTTTTTTTTGTGGAAAGCGTAAAATCTTTTGGGACTCCCCCGTACAATATTTGACTTTTGGACCATGAAGAAGTTTTTCCAGAAGTTTTTAAACCATTTACTCCTAAATTCGAAAAAATCTTCAAAGTAAACAGTATATACTTATATGTATATCATTGTGAAGAATACGAATTACGGGAGTCTTTTACAATTTTGTTTGTTTAGCTATTTTTTAACCTATTTATTTTTTTAATTAGGTAATTTTTCTATAACAAAATAAATTATACCAATATTAAAATACTTCGTAAATAATAAATTTGAAAACTGACAAGTTCTAACGACACCATTACAGAAGCAACCTTATGGTAAAAAACACTTAAACTAATTTACTATGCAAAGATAAATAATAAGCAAAAATTTTGTAAATTGAAAAAATGTTAACTACACCGAGGACGCTTTCTACTTCTGTCGCTTAGATGCTTTTTTTAAAAAAGGCCTATGTGTTGCTTACTTGTTTTTGTAAAGTTAGTTCATTCAAATTTTTTTTTCTCTATTTAATTTTGTTTTGTTATAAACTGTTTAGTCACTTTGAGTTTCTTAATTAGGAGACTATTTAAAAATATGCTTTTACTAATATGATTCTAAATAACACGAAGGCCGGGAGTTCCTTGCAATTTTCAAGTCCATTATTTTCCTCATGAGGAAAATAAGCTAAATTAGATGAATTGTAAAAATTTTCTAACTTTTTACTCCCGAGCAATGAATTCTAAATAACTTAGGCAGACGGAGCACAATGGGGCAAAAAAATTACCCGTGGACAAATCAATTTTCAGTCTACAACATTCATCCGATTCAAACGTTTCTTTTCAATGAAAACTTTTTCTCAATTTGAAAAGGCTTGTGTGATTAGATTTCTTTAAATTGTTTCAAAATTTGTTATTTAACAGACAAGTTTAATTTTTTTTTCTTTCCCCAAGTGACATTTCTTTTAAGACATACAGATTAATCAAAGGAGATCTTAAAATAGTGTTACAACTATATGGGAATAATTTCCAGTTAGTTAGAATTATTTTTAAAAAAATGGTTATTGTGTTATAAGCAAATTAATAAAAAAAGTCATTTTTTGAGATTAGCAATGTTTAGCTCATTGAAATTGATAGATTTTGCATAAAATGTGAAAGAAATGAATGTTCCATTACCATTAATTGAGAATAGATGCTTTTTGGTAATCGTTTAAACAATTTTTATAAACAAGTTCATAGTTTGGCGCTTTTAAAATGAATAGGCTCAATTTTTGCTTACGGAATCAGATAGGGATGTCTTACCGATGTCTATTTGCTATAATACTTTGCAAAGTGACAACAATTATTTATTATTTAAAAAATGTATGTACAAAAATTTACAAATACAATGAATGGGCTCGATTTTTGTATACGTAATCATCTAAGAATCTCTTTCAGATGACTTTTTGCTATGATAATTTGCAAATTGTAAATAATTATTCATTATGTAAACAATTGTTATAAACCGAATGACATTGCAACTATTTTTTAAATGTATAGGCTAAACTTGCAAGTTGTAACTTGTAAATGTGACTTTGTTTATAAGAATTTTTTAAATAATGAATAATCGTTTTCGATTTGCAAAGCATGATAGCAAGATTCATCGAAAAAACATATCTAGTTGAGTCCGTAAACAAGAATTGAGCCTATTCATTTAAAAATCGCCAAACTATAAATTCGTTTATAAAAATTCTTTAAATAGTGAACAAATGTGGTCAATTTGCAGAGTATCATGATAAAGAGTCATCGAAAAAACATACCTAGTGAATTTGTGAAAAAAAAAGTTTAAACAGTTACCAAAAAGCATCTATTCTTAATTAATGGTATTGGAACTACCCTTTCTCTCACATTTTGAACAAAATCTATTAATTTCAATGAGCTAAACATTGCTAATCCCAAAAAATGACTTTTTTTATTAATTTGCTTATAACACAATAACCATTTTTTTTAAATAATGCTAACTAACTGGAAATTATTCCCATATAGTTGTAACACTATTTTAAGATCTCCTTTGATCAATCTGTATGTCTTAAAAGAAATGTCACTTGGGGAAAGAAAAAAAAAATTAAACTTGTCTGTTAAATAACAAATTTTGAAACAATTTAAAGAAATCTAATTACACAAACCTTTTCAAATTGAAAAAAAGTTTTCATTGAAAAGAAACGTTTGAATCGGATGAATGTTGTAGGCTGAAAATTGATTTGTCCACGGATATCTTTTTTGACCCACTGTGCGGCGAGGAACTGTACACTGCCTAAACGCGACGTGGAGCCTTCAGAGTCAGTAACCAAGCTTTAATAGTTGAACCATGAGTTCAAAATAATTTCAAGATTAAATACCTGATGTGCTTAGCGAGGCTCTAAATATCGATTTACCTTTAACTAGACTGTCTAGAACTGAGCCGTAAAGTCGTTGAGTGATTTTCGAACTTGGGGGATGCATTCGGGGATTAGTGTTAATTTCTATGAGCCATACGGAGAGATCCTCCATAACCATAAAGTCAGCGCCATATAACTCGAAACTGCAACGCCGCTTATCCATGGATTCTTGAGCTGCCAGCATCGTCATTACAATCGCTTGAGCCATTCTTGGGTACATCGTATCATAGTAAGGTTCTCCTTTGTATCCCATACTTCTAATAATCCAAGAATTTCCTTAATTAATTTCTTTATTAATTTTTTAATTAGTGTTTTAATTAATTTAACTCTCACAGCAAAAGAATGTACCGGGATATCCCATACGATGCCGTTTACCTCTCAGGTTGTCCCAGGGATATCCCAGGGATAACCCGTTGGATATCCTTCAAGGCGGAAATTGAGATATCCCAGGGACATACCCACGATAGCTGGAATGTCTATCAGATATTTCTGAGATATTAAAATGTCCCATAGACATCACAGATATTTTAATCATGTCCCTGGGATATGCCGATTTCCGGCTTGCAGAACATCCGGCGAGTATCCCTGGGCTACACCTGGAAAACCTGCGAGATAAATGGGACCGAATGGGATATCCCGATATTACCTGTTGCTGTGAGGGAAACATGGACTGACAGAACGTTTTGTAAACAGAGGTTTTCTTTCACTGAAATATCTGCTAATACTATTACTTTTTGTTGTGAAACTGTTTTTGAGCAGGAGTGAATTAAATATCTATAACGATCGACAATACCACCGGGCAGGGTCTGGATGGAGAAATATCTCTGTTTCTTTTTTATTTTTCACTGCACACTTTTTCCCCTTTACATTTTTCCAATTTGCCATTCCTCTCTCCCCTTACCCTCCACCCCTTCCCATCCCATTTTCCCCTTTCCCTTTTTCCTTTCTCTCTTTCTTTCCGAGTCTCCCTTGTGAGCGGCGATTCGCAATGACTCTACAGACTTCTCTTCGATAATCCCACTTTCTCTCCGCACTTTCTTACTACACCTTCTTCTGTCACGTGGCCTCACAGCCACACACTGCTTTTTTTTATTCGAAAATTCGTCCGCTCTTTTTAATTTTCTTAAAAATAGCATTTAATATTTAAATTCTATTAAGTAAATAGGGTTGCAAAATTCATTTTCAAAATTCCAAGACTTTTCCCCAATGTTTGCTAACCATTTTCTTATTTTCCTCGATCATTAATATGCAGAGACCAACATTTTTAACTTTTATAAACGGAATAACAAAATAAAATTTCAAATTAAAATAAAAATTTTTTGAATTTATAAATTTAATTTAACACAAAAAGAACAGATGATTTTCCAAACCAAAATGACAAATGTTCAACAAAACATTCGAATCTTTGACAAAAAAGGTGATTTTTTAGGAAAACAGTTCAATTTTCAATTAAATAGTTTGATTTTTTTACCCAGTTATGGAATTTTCAACCTACGAAGATGGTTTTTCAAGCAAATCATCGAATTTTCAACCAAGCAAAAAATTTAAGCGAAAACCGTTACATTTCCAACCAAATAATAGAATTTCTTTGATATTTGAATTTCCAATAATATAGAAAACTCTTCAATTAAAAATAACAAATTTTCTGTCCAAGAAGACAAATTTTCAACTAAATAGTTGAATTTCCGACAAAAAATATGATTTTTTAACAAAATAATTGAATTGTCGACAAAATATTTCAATTTTCATTTTCAATTTTTAACAAAAAAAAAGGGTTTTCAATTAAATACATGGATTTTCAAACAAATAGTGGAATTTTTATCTGAAAAATATCAATTTTCAAAAAAATTATAGAAAAGTTATTTTTTTAGTAAAAAATTGACTTTTCACGAGAAAAAGGAATTTTGTACAAAATTGTGAAATCTTCAACCTAAAAGAGGAATTTTGAATACAACGATAAATTTTCTAAATAAACGGACGAATGTTAAAAAAATATAGACTTTCCAGGCAAGAAAAAATTGTTTTCGTAAAACAGTTAAATTTTTAACATAAAACGTAAATTTTTAACAAAATAGTTTAATTTTTAATCAAAGTAAGGAATTTTCTACTAAAATGATGAATTTTCAATAAATGTAGTTAAATTTTCAGTTGAAAAAATTATTTTTTGACTACAAAAAAACGAATATAGCCAAAAACTTGGCTAAATGCTATAAAAGATGCAGTTTTAGTTTAGAAGGATGAATTCTTAACCAAAAGTTTAACTTGCTTATCATTCGATCAAAAATGATGACTTTTCTAGAAAATAGTTAAACTTAGAAAAAAAATTATTTTATTTTGAACAAAATTTTTTAATTTGCAACTTTAAAAGATTAACTGCAAATGATATTTATCAAATCATTATATTTATTCTAATTGCGATAATATGTTTTACTTTAATTCTTTTCATTGAACTATATCCTTGAGAGTGCTATTAAATGTGTGCTCTAACGTGAAAGTTGTGTTATTACCTCAATAAAATGTCGAAGTGGGCATAATAAAAAATAGTTTCTCAGGAAAAAGTCTCTATTAATATTAAGTTCTTTGAGAGGTCGAACTGGAGTCTCGTTTGGAACAGATTTATTGTTTTGGACTTCTTTTTAGCAAGAGGTGTTCCTATTTCTTGCAGCTCCTTAGAAAGAAAAAATTGGTTCTAGCAGAAAGCCCAGTTTTTTTTGTGAGATATTTATTGCCATCCAGTAAAAATAAAACATTTAAACTGTTTCGCAGTCGACTGCTGAAAATCACTTTGTCCACATGAACTTTTTTGCCCCATTGTGCACCGAAGAAAACATGATTTCCTCTGTACCTGATCACAGAAAATCCTAGGGGTTTACTAAAGTTAGGGCTTAAATAAAACTTGTCATCTTTCGCAACTTTAACTTTAATATAAACCTGCGGTGACCAAAAAGGGTTCCTTTGGAGACATTTGGATAGAACACCATGAAGGCGCTTTCACAAACCAACCGCTTGTAAAGTGGGGTTAGTAAGTTGGAGAATTAAAGAATTTGCTGACTAATGACTCAGTGCCACAAGTTTTTTATAGAACCAGCAAATCTTATTTTAAACCAATTTATTTTTTAAAATTCTTTTTTAGCAAAAGGGATTCCTTTTTGTTGCAGCTCTTTAGGAACCAGAAATTGGTTCCAATAGCAACCTAAGTTTTTTTCTGTAAAACAATTATTATCCTTAAGTAAAAATAAAACGTTTCAACCGTATCGAGGTTGTCTTCTGAAAATTAATTTGTCTCCAGACACTTTTTTGCCCCATCGCGCATCGAGGCAAACATTTTCTTTGCACCTGATGTGCACTTGCGGTAAAGGTGTTTTCGCCTAATAAATTGGAAGTTCCGTAGAAGAGAAAAAATTTGTAGACACTGAGCGACTTTAAAAAGAAAATGAACTTTAAATTCACGAAATATGATGCTTTGAGGTAGGTTGTTAAAGACATTAACAAAAGAAGATACCAGCCGAAGCGAAATCTAATCGCTTATCCCTGTAAAATTCCCTTGGGAGATATTACAGTTCAGTTTCACGTCCGTTAGTTAAGTCCCTGACGAGATTAAAGAGGACAGACTCAAAAGGAATAGAAGAGAACTCTAAAAGCTGCCCTGGGGAACAGTACAAACGGAACGTGCGATTAACCAAGTATCTCTCAGCGGCTGAAAAGAATAGCGGTCGCAAAATTACTTCAAACATTCGTTCAGCTTCTCACAATCCCATCCCTGATCTCGCACAGTCTCAGCGGCCTCGATGATGTCACCCCTTTTTCTCCTCCTTCGTCTCTCAAAGTCGTACTTCTCCTGAATGGCCGTGTTGCAGATGTGAATCGCCTCATGGTACGAAGAAAAGGTGTAGGGCTTAGAGCTGAACCGAAGAAGCGTTTCTCTTTAACAGGAGAAGAAAATCCGTTCAATTTATTCAATATATTCCGGTTAAGATGTTGGTGCATTCAATTCAAAATAAGCGTCCTAGAGGGTCTTCCAGGTCTCAGTATTTTCCACTAAGCCAGGCAAAACATGTAAAGCTGAACAGCTTTTTCCAAGATCGCACATTTCTCGGGTTATTTTACAATTTTAAAACTTGTATTAAATATTTCGACACCTTCGTGTCAAAAACACCTCTTGCGGAGTGTATGTTTATATAGCGGACAGATTTAGTAGCAGGCATTCTTAAGATTGGTATATTATTTAAGATTATTCTTAGACTTCATTTAAATTGCTTTGAATTTTTTTAAATTTCCATGAATTCACTTGAATCAGCTTGAATTACTCTAAATCTTATTTTCCTTTAAATTTACTCAAATTTCTTTGAATTGATTCAAATTCACTTGAATCATATTAAATTCACATTCAATTCTTTTGAATTCTATATCTTCTTTTTCAATATTTTTAAATTGCTTGGGATGTTTTTAAACCTGAATCAATCTATCTTGCTAAAAATCTTATAAATTCCTCCAAATTTCCTGAATTATCTGAATTCCTATAAATTGCTTTAAATTCGTAGAATTATCTGAATTTCTTAAATTCTCCTAAATTACATGAATTTGTGTAACTTCTTTGGATTCCAGGAATTCCACGAATCCATGAAAACCCCTGAATTATCTGAATATCCTAAATTCCTGGAAATCGCAGAATTCCCTCAATTATCCGAATATCTCAAATTTATGTAATTCTTAGAATTCGTGGGATTTCCAGAATGCAAGGATATGTAAATAACGCAAGAAGATCGGAGGAATACAGAAGAACTATGGAAATTCAAAGAATTAGAGAAGTTTCGAAGAATTGAAAGAATTAAGATAATTCAAGGAATTCTGCAAGTTCACAATATTAACCGTTCTGTCTCTGAATTCTCTAAATTCTCCATATTCTCATAACTCCCAGAATACTCACATCTCCCAGAATTTTCGAAAATCCCCTAATATTTTAAATTCTCTGAACTTCTTCAATTTTCTGATTTCCTAGAAGTATATTAATTGAACAATTTTATGGATTCCTAAAATTATATAAATTCCTATAATTCTGTAAATCCTTATAATTCCCTGAATCCTTAAAATTCCTTGAATTTCTAGAATCACATAATTTCTTATTGCTTTCTGAAATCCTAAATTTTCCTGAATTCCTAAAATTTGATTTATTTCTAGAATCTTATTATTTCCCTGAATTCTCTTAATCCTCTACATTTTCTCAATTCCCTCAATTTTGATAACGCTCAAAACTCCCAGAATTGTCGGAAATCCCTGAATATTCTAAATTTTCTGGATTCCCTAAATTGTCTAAATTTTTAGATTTATAATGATTCATAAAATTTTATGGATTCCTAGAATTATATGAATTTCTTTAATGCTATGAATCCCTATAATTCCCTAAAATATAAAAATTCTCTGAGTTTCTAGAACTACATAAATTTCTAGAATTCCCCGAATTCCTAGATTTCCCGGAATTCCTAGAATTTTATTATTTCCCTGGATTCTCTTTAATCTCTAAATTCCTTCCATTTTCTCAATTTCAAAAACACTCAAATCTCTCAGAATTCTCGGAAATCCCCTGAATATTCTAAATTCTCTGGATACTTCGAATTCTCTAAATTCCTAAAATTATAATAATCGCTAGAATGTTATGGATTCTTAGAATTATAATAATTTCTAAAATTTTATGGATTCCTAGAATTATATGAATTCATATAATTGTATGAATCCCTATTATTCGCTAAATTCTCCAAATGCCCTGAATTTCTAGAATAACATGAATTCTTAGAATTCTCCAATCTCCTAGATTTTCTGTAATTTCTAGAATTTGAATAATTCCTTGAATTTTATTATTTCTTTGGATTTTCTCAATTATTTGAATTCCCTCAATTTTATTAATTTCGAGAAGACTAACATGTCCCAGAATTGTCAGAAATCCCTGAATATTCTCAATTCTCTGAATTTCTTGCATTCTTTGAATTCCTAATATTATATTGATTGCTAGAATTTGTATGGATTCATAGAATGATATGAATTCCTATAATTCTATAAATTCCTATAATTCCCCAAATTCTTCAAATTGTCTGTATTTCCAGAATGACATAAATGCCTAGAATTCTCTGAATTCCTAGATTTACCTTAATTCCTAGAATATTACTATTTCCCTTGATTCTCTTAATTCTCTGGATTTCCTCAATTCTCTCAAAATTTCAGAATCCTGTAATTTCTCTAAATTTTCAGAATTATCTGAATTCTTTGAATTTACATAATTCTCTGAAATAACGAAATTCTCTAAATTCACAAAATTTTTTAGTAGAATTCGCAGCATACTCTAAATTTCTAAGATTTTCTATATTCCTAAAATTTTTTGAATCCCCAGAATTCCCTGAAAATTTCCAGAATTCTCTTAACTTCCAGAATTATATAAATTCCCAAAATAATCTAAATTCTAATGATTCTCTGAATTCCTAGAATTCTCTGAATTTCCGGAATTCTCTAAATTTCTAGAATACTCTGAATTCCTAGAATTATATAAATTCTCTAAAATTATGTGAAGTGCCACAATTCTCTGAATCCACAGAATTCACTAAATTTTAGGAATTGCCTAAATTTCCAGAATTATGTAAATTTCCAAAACTATCTGAATTCCTTAAAACTATTTGAAGACCCAGAATTTCCCGAATCCCCATAATTTTCTGAATACCCAGATTTATCCGAATTCACAAAATTCTCTGAATTCTCAGAATTATATAAAGTCCCAGAATTCTCTGAATCCTGAGAATTTTTTGAATTCGCAGCATTGTCTGCATTTCCAGAATTCTCTGAATTCCCAGAAGTTATAATTTCGCAAAATCTTATTAATTTGCATAATTATATAGTAAATTACCAGAATTCTAGAAATTACCATTATTCTAGAAATTTACACAATAATATTAAAATTCGCAGATTTCTATTAATTTTTGCATAATTCCTTCTATTTGTTTAATGAATTCAGAAATTCGGAGAATTTCAGGAAATTAAGATACATTCAGGACTTTAACAAATTCAGAAATATCAACAATTTTAGAAAATTCAGAGAAATCACGGATTTCAAAGAATTCAAAAAATGTCATGCATTTCAAAGAATTTGGAGAATTTCGGGAATTCAAGAAATTCAGAGAATTCTGTGATGTTAAAAGAAATAAAAAAAATTTTTAAAGAGTTCAAAAGCATTTTACGCAATTAAAAAGAATTTCAAAGAATACAATGATATGGGAGAATTTGAAACAATTTCTATAAATTTTAAATAATGCAATAAATCAGAGAGTATTATTTACTAAACCTGTCTTTTTTTTGTTGCCCGCATTTACTAAAATATGAGCCAGAATAGTAGTTTTAGGCATACACTCCGAGTGTCTTTCACAATGGAGGTAGCTTTTTTAATTTTTTTGAACGAATCAGTGAAAAATATTGAGATCTTTGATACTGAGTACTTAAGGAAATACCTAAATACCCATATTGTGAGAGGGAAGGCGCATGTGACGAGGTACCATAAACGTATGTCAAATTTGGTGCCCTGAACCAAAAGTGGATGTTCTGAAAAATTGTAATAATTTTGTGTCAACTATGCTTTCGTAGCCCAGAGGTTGATACAACTTTTAACTAGTAATATTTTTGCAAATAATATTATTTATTTGAATGCTTTTTTATTTAAATTATTAATAATCCATACCAATGTATTTTTGGACAATGAAATAATCTTTTGGCCGTGTTTCTGCTCTGCAAAGAATTTCCTTTAAATCGTGTGAAATGCTGATTCCGGATCCACAACAGAGGTGACTTGGTTTCATAATCCAGACGTTTCTTGTTCCATTGAGAACGTACTGAGAATCAATCTCCTTCATTTCTTTCAGCACAGTAACAGCAGCCTCGTAGGCCTTCTGCATCAACAGTAAAAATATAAAAATTCATCATATTCTGTATCTGAAAAATTTACGGAATACAAAATTGCAGAATAAATTTTAAGTTATACCCTGAGGCCAATGGAAGAGAAGTTCCGGATGAGGGTATCGCTCCTTCATTTTAAAGTAAAAAGGATAATAATTTTTTTTTTTAATATTGCCCTTTATTAAAAAATAGGCCTTTTCTTCTCTTGGACGCAAAAGTACAGAAAGGGAGGATTAGAGTTTCGACTGAAAGTGGCAGGGTCAGCGCGCTGTCCATGCTGCAGGGCGCCGAGAGTCTTAAGCATTATTACGCTACTCCTCTCAATGAAAAGACCCTAAAAGACTTTTTCTCAGTCTTCGGACAGGCTACAACATCCAGCCGCCTTCTGAAAATATATACGACCGCAGTAACCTCTGTGTTCTTACTCTAGATTACGATTTTTGCATTCCTCACTGACCTTATTATTATATTTATTCTTTACCCTCTTCTACCTCGCCGCGTATTGAAACTATTTAGCACGCAGCCACCACCGACTTCCAACCTCACCACGTACGGGAACGCTCTAAAACGCAGCCACCACCCACTTCCTACCTCACCGCGTTCTGGAACTCTTTAACGCACAGCAACCACCTACTTCCTACCTTCTCGCGTACTGGAACTCCAGCGCGCATCTACAACCCACTTCTAACCTCGCCACGTACTGGACTCTTAGCATGCAGCAACCATCCAACGCATCCATCCAACGCAACCATCCAGCGCAACTAACCAGGGCGCATCACCCACTGACTTTCCACCTTGTCGCGTACTAGAACTCTTTCGCGCGCAGCCACCACCTACTTCTTTCATCCCTGTGTACTGGAACTCTTAACACGCAGCCACAACCCACTTCCCACCTCCTCGCGTACTACATTTAAAGCGCGCAGAAACCACCCACTTCACACATCCCTGCATACTGAACTCAAAGTGCATAGAAACCACCAATTTCACATAACCCTGCCTACTAAACTCAAAGTGCACAGAATTCACCCATTTCACACATCCTCTTGTATTGGGCTCAAAGCGCGCAAAAAAACACCCACTTTACACCGCCCTGTGTACTGGAACTCTAACGCGCATTATGCACAAATTTCCGAACTTCTCGCGTATTTGAACTCTCATCACGCAGCAGCCACCTATTCTCCACCCAACCGCGTACTAGACTTAAAACGCGCAGAAACCACCTACTTCACACATCCCCGCTTACTGTACTTAAAGCGTGCAGAAATCACCCAGTTTTCACCTTAATGCGTACTGGCAATCTACAGCGCGTGGTGACTACCAACTTTCCACCTCCCCGCGTACTGGAACACCAGCGCGAGTCAACCACCTACTTTCCACCTCCTCGCGTACTGGACTCAAAGCGCGCAGCAACCATCCACTTTCCACCCCAATTTGTACTTAAATTATACATAACGCAGTACCTATTTCCTGAATCACAAAAATTTTA
>JAUELO010000012.1:11485929-11500207 GCA_032357855.1 Amphibolips quercusostensackenii
ACATTAGATTCGCTTGTGGTCATATTTTTCGCGTTCAGCCCCACCTATCTCGAAAACTTTTGATTTTTTGGACTAGTGCCCATTAAAATTTTTTGATCAGGAGTTTCTCCTTTTTTTTACTAAAATAGCATTTGGACATTTTGTGCAGCAGAACAAACCTGTCCTTGATTTTTTGAATTATAAGTTCCTTTTATTAAATTTTGAATTATATTAGCATTAAAACTTGCAAAAAAAACCTACGTCACGTGTTCGTTGGGACTCACGTGATTGATGGACGGGTCAGAAGGGCGTATGTTACAGGGGCTGGTTTCTTGACATAGTGGTGTCGGCAACGAGATCTTTTTATAATGTAGAAAGATTAGAATAATCTACAATTTATTAATTCTATCCACATCGAAGCAGGCATAAACTTTTATATTTTCGCTCGCGTGTCCTTCTGCTCGTCCATCCGTCGTACTTTTTTCCAAGATGGGGAAGTAAGAGGAACTCCTAACTCACAACTCGTGAGATGATCAGAAGCATGGAAAATGAGGGAAAGTAGGATAAGAGAGGGAAGTCATTAGAGAAGTTGAAATGGTGAGAAAATGGAGAGGGAAGTGAGAAGAGGGAAGTAGATAAGAAAGTAGTTGGGTAAGGGAAAGGAAGCGATGGTGGAAGTGTCGGGTAGAAAAGTAGGGGGGGGGGAGTATAGGAATAAGGTTGATAGGGGAGGAAGAGTATGTAATGAGGGCGTTTGAATGATATACTTACGTCCTAATAGGATAAGAAAACCCTTTTTTGTAGGCGCCAGTTGCCTACTTTGAGTCATTTTAATAGGTCAATTTCACATCTTACAAACTTATATTCAACAAGCAGTTGCTCTCTTTGCATGGAAGTATTTTATCAATAATTTCCAAGTGAATTATAACAATCGTGACGCAAATCTTTAAATTAGATTTTTTTAAACTATTGTTTTTGGCATCAAAAACCTAAATTAGAAAAACTTTGCTTTAAAAGTTTTAAGTCATTGGAGATTACGAATTTCAAATTTCACAATGTTGTCTGATTTTTTTAAATTGTTTTAAATCTTAAAATATCAAACTGGAAGACTTAAGAGTTTCATAAGCTTTAGTTTGGAGATTTTGTAACTAAAGAATCTCTAATTAAAAGGCTCCAGAATAAAGTCCAAACCATGAAAAATTAAGACAATTTATCAAATTCAAGCCTTAAAAATAAGATGATGTTAGAACCAGGGAAGAAAAATTAAAGTACTTTTTATTTAAGTTATTTATAGCAATTTTTTTTTATATGCCTTCATTTTAATTTTAATGTTTCAATGCATCATTGAAAAAATGGTCCGATTTTTAGTTTAGGAATTATCTATAAAAATAATTATAATAAAAATTATTAAAAATTAAGCGATTTAAAATTGAAAAGCTGAATTTAAAATTTTTTCCTTCTATAAGTTTTAAGTTTTTAATTTTTAATGTTTTCTATTTGAAGTTGCTTCATTTTAAATGTTGCTTTTATATTAATTCAATTTTCAAGATTTAAAATTCATCATTTTTCTATTTTAAACTAAATGAGGTTCAATATTTTTTTCATATTATAAAAATTTGCTTAACCAATTTTAATGTTAAATTAGAATTTTTTATATAAAAACTATTTAACATTTTAAAACATTAGAATAATGCACTAATTATTGTAGTTTTTAATTTCAAATTGTTAAATTTTGTTCGATTTAATTTTAAAATTATTAGAATTCAAAAGCTTTCAGTTTTGAACGACTTTTTTTGTAAAGTATGCAATTACAATTCCCTTGAATTTTGAGTAAACCAGTTTCTGAAATTCTGTTTTAGAATTATTCAATTCCGAACTTTTTTAAATTATCCTATTTTCAAAATTTTATTCTGAAACTATTTAACTTCGAGATTCTTAAATTTAGAAAAAAGCTATTGAATTTTAAACGCCTTGAATTCAAAATAATACAATTTCAACTTTTTTCAATGAAATTGTTTAATTTTCAAAATTTTATTCTAAAAGTTTTTTTTTCGAGAGTATTTCATTTATAATTTGTGAATTTTAAATGTCTTTGATTTTAAATGTTCAAATTTTCAACACTTTCATACACAAATGATGCAAGTTTTATTTTTTTATTCCTGTCGAAATATTGTCTTTTTTAAAAATTAAATCTTTTAGAAAGCTTTAAAATTTGCCAATGTTCTCAATTCAAAATCGATCATTATTTTGAATTAAGCTCTTTGAATTAGAAATAATTAGTGTTTCCTAACTCAGGGCAGATGCCCTCATAATTTCGGTCGGATATCCGTCGGTCTGTCGTACTTTTTTCAAAGAGTGGAACTGCTAACTCCTCACTCCTAACGCATAATTCATCAAGCTTAACTCCTAACTTCTTACTTACAACTCCTAACTCATGTTTTCCAGCTCAAAACTGCTAACGAATAACTCCAAAAGCATAACTACTCATACATCACTCCTAGCTCATAGCTCCTAAGTCCTAAATCCTGAATCAGAATTTATAACGCTTGACTCCAAGCTCCTTATTCATAACACCTAACTCTTAGCTTCTGACTTACAAATTATAATTCATAATTCATAACCTATAACTCCTAATTCATAACTCATAACGAATTAGGCATAACTCCTAACCCATAACTCATAGCTCCTAGCTAGTAACTCCTAACACCTAACTTGCAACTCATTTCTCAACTCCTAAATCGTAATGCCTAAGTCATGACTTTTAACTCATAACTTATTACCCATAATTCCATACCCATTACTTCTTACTAATAGCTTCTAGCTAGTTACTCCTAACCCCTAACTTATAACTCATTAATCTAAACTCCTATATGATAACGCGTAACATTATAACTTCTTACTTATAACTCATTACCCATAATTTCACAATTCCATACTTATATCCTAGAAATTCTGAATTATAACTTATAACTTGTAACTCTTAACTCCAGACTCTCAACTCTTAACTCTTCACTCCTGACTTCTAACACCTAACTCATTACTTATTACTCATACTTTATTACTCATAGAGCTTAACTGTTAATTTCTAACTCATAGCTCCAGCTAGCAACTCCTAACACCTATCTCTAACTCCTAACACGTAACTCACTTATTCTAATTTCTAAATCATAACGCTTAACTGATAACTTCTAGCTCCTAGCTCATAAACCATAATTCCGTAAAATCATACTCATAACTCTCAACTCCTAACTCCTAACAACTAGCTCTTTTATCCTAAATCTTAACTTTCAAATTTTAGCTTATAAGTCCTAGCACTTAACTTTTTTCTCTTAGCTCCAAACTCATAACTTATGGCTCCTAACTCATAACTTCTAGCTTCTAACTCATAACTTTTAACTTATAACTCCTAATTTATTACTTATAGTTCCAAAGGCTTGAATCCTAATTCATAGCTCAAAATTCCTCATGCTTGACTACTATCTTGTAGCTCCTAACGCTCAACTCACAGCTCTTAACGCCTAACTACTAGCTCCTAACTCATTACTCTTATTTTGCAGCTTCTAGCTCCTTACTTTTAACTTATAACTTCTAGCTCATAACTCGTAACTCCTCATTCATTACTTATAACTCTCAACGCTTAACTCCTAACTCATAGCTCATAACTCCTCACGCTTAAGTACTATCTCCTAGCTGCAAGCGCTTAACTCTTAGATTTTACCTCCTAACTCATAATTCTTAACAATTACTCACAACTCATAATTAACGAAACTCACGGAAGTGGGGAAAGGGGAATGTGTATGACGAAGGAGTTGCGGAAGGGAAGGAAAATGAAGGTTAAAGTGTTGGAAAAGGGAAGTAGGTATTCAAAGGTGAAGTAGGGAGGCATGGATGGAGTAGGGGAGGAAAATCGTGTGAGGAGGAGGTGTAAAGGACTCAAATACGTCGTAACGGGTTATGAAACCCCTTATTTGTAAGCGCCTACATTTACTTATTTGTAATTTTTTTTTTCAATTTGAACAACTTCTAATATTTAAAAAAAATTATGGATTTTCAAAATTTTGTATATTTTTAAGGTGATTAAATAAAAAATCACGGACAGAGACATGCGCTTTGTGCGCGCCTTTCATTCTAGTATATGAATAAAGTAAATAAATGAAGTTTCATTAGCAAGAGTATGTGTAAAAGCTTCTTCCTTTACGTAATTTAGAATCTTTTCTTTTCAAAAAAAAAAATAATTTAAAGCAAGTAAAAGAATCCTTTGATGATAACAGCTGAGTGAAGAAAATTTTAGCTGACTGGATATTATATACGTATTTTATTTTTTAATAATGTATAATGCAAGAAGTTGAATATACTTGGCGCAGAACGGTCGACGGATTAACTAAGTAACCGCACCCAGGTCACTCCCTAATCAAAAAAGGCTCTGGTATGCCTTTAAGCTTTTTATCCACAATTGCACACTTGCACGTAGAAGCCTTCTGAATTCGACTTTCCATTATTTTAATTATATTTAAAAGAACGGCGCGTAAAGAAAGAAGAAGTTTGAAAAAGAATTAGTATCCAAGGGGTTAAACGCGACCTATAGAAACCCTGTCTTATCTTTCATAACGTACAAAAAGTTGAAATTGAAAAAGTCATGCATATTTTTATAGCTCAGGATGTTCACAAATTTACTCTGAAAGTTCCTAAGTGAGAGACCTGAATTGAATTTTTTTTAATGTGAGAAGCTTTCAAATATAAGCTTACGCTCAAGGTGCTTTCTAAGCCTTGATTTCTTGGCCATGAATTACAAATATCCACTTCTCTTCTACAAGGATGAATTTTTTTATGTAATATTTTAACCATATAATCAAAACGTCAAAATACAAGATCTGTGATCGTTCTTTTTTCGAAGAATGGTCTTGTTTTTTTATTAATTTGATCAAAAATATGCTAGTTTTATGCGCCTGGAAACGAGCAACCCGACACCGTGTGAGTGCACCATGATGAACTGATAACAGGCACTCTTCTGTTTTTTCTGCCTGTTTTCGGTTCATCATAGGTACTCTCCGGTGTCGGGTTGCTAGCTTCTATGCACTTGAATCCAGCATACTTTCGAATAATTAAAAAAAAAACATTTTTCAAAAAAGGGAGGTTATAAATCTTGTATTTTTCCATTAAGATTATGTGTTTAAAATATTACATCAAGCAATTCATCCTTGTAGAAGAAAAGTTGACATTTGCAATACATGGGCCGAAAATCAAGCCCAAGGAAGCACCTTAAGTAGAGTGACCAGATGGGTAGATCGGAAAAACAGGACATCATCCCACTTCTTATCCCCTTGAACCTTCTATTTCCCCCACCCTGAATACAATTCAAGCTAAGGTGTGTAAAATCAAAAATGGTGTTGATGCAAAAGAAATATTTCGAAATTTTCCAACTTTTCCTGATTTTTCCTGACCAATCTTTAATTTTTCCTGAACGATATAAATTTTCCATTCTGGTTAAATTTTCAACTGAAGAAATTGATGTTTTACCGAAAAGATAAATTGTCAAGCAATAAGATTAATTTTCTACCAAAAAAGATTAATTTTTTCCAAAATATTTAAAGCTTTAACTGACGAAATGAGATTTTAACTAAAATGAGGAATCTGTAGCTAGAAAAAAAACAAAATTTCAACTCAATAAGACAAATTGTCAACCCACAATAAAATATTTCTATGTACGGTTAAAAAATTAATTTTTTGAAATACAAACAAAGCTTTAACAAAATAGTTAAATTTTCAATCGAAGAAATACATTTTTAGCCAAAAAGATGAGTTTTTTACCAAGAAGAATAATATTCCACCGCAAAAGTTAAATTTTTAACCAAGCAGTTGAATTTTCAACTAAAAAAAGATAAATCACAGAGCAGGTAAATTGTCAGTCAAAAAATTTATTCTATGCAAAAAAGACTTTGCATAAAAGTAGTTAAAGCTTTAACAAAAAAAAAATGAATTTTTAACTATAATAATAAATCTTCTTAAAAAAAATTAATTTTGAACTAACTAGTTGAATTTGTGACCAAAAAGATAAATTTTCAATCATGAAGGTTATTTTTCTACCAAAAAGACGAATTTTTAACTAAAAAAAATTCGATTAAATATGGATTCTTCATAATTACAGTTAAAAAAATAATTTGTAACCACAGAGAACTAATCTTTAACAAAATAGTTAAATTCTCAACCAAAGAAGAAATAAATTGTAAACCAAAAAGATTAATATTTTACCGAGCAGATTAAAAGTCTACCACAAAAGATGAATTTTCAGCTAAAGAAGTACTTAAATTTTCGGTTAAAAAAATAAATAAATTTCAAACTACATATAAGTATGTATTTTGTATAAAGAACATTAATTCTAAACCATCCAGTTGAATTATCGACAAAAAAAAAGAATTTTCAACCACAAATAATTATTTTCTATAAAAAAGACGAATTTTTGAATGAAAAAGATAAGTTTTCAATCAAAAATGGGATAGTTATATTTTTAGTTCAAAAATTAATTTTTGAGCAATAATATAGCAAATATTTAATAAAGTAATTACATTTTCAACTAACGAAATGAATTTTTATCTAGAATGTGGAATCTGTAAGAAAACGAATAAATTATTAACCAAGAAGATTCATTTCCTAACAAAAGACGCGAATTGCCAACAAAATATATCGATTCTCAAAACAAAAATATAAAGTATAATTTATCTTTTATCTTTAAAAAACCATAAAAAACTAATCCTCTACAAAATAGTTAAATTTTCATCCAAAGACATTACATTTTCAACCAAAAAGATGAATATTCAAACAAGAAGATTAATATTCTACCACGAAAGATGAATGTTTGACAAATTGCATGCATTTTTATCCAAACATTTAACTTTTCAACTAAAGAAAATAAATTTTAAATCAAACAGAATAGTTAAATTTAAAGTAAAAAAAATTTATCTTTTACTAAAAAAAAAGGGTTTTCATCAAAATAATTAAATTTTTTATGTGAAAAATGAATATTCAACCATAAAAGTTAATGTTTTACAAAAAAGACCAATTTTCAACTTGAAATCATGAATCTTCACCCTAGAATGGAACATGAACAGTTCTATTTTCAGTAAAACAAAAATATTTAATTTTTAATAAAAAAAACGAATTTTCCTCAAAATAGTTAAATTTTCAACTAAATAAATTAATTTTTTTTAAATTACATTAATTTTCAACTGAAAAATATAATTTTTCAATTAAAAATGGAATAGTTAAATTAATAGCTCAAAAATCAATTTTTAACAAATTAGAAAAGATTTTTCAACCAAATAATTTAATTTTCAAAAAAAAAGGTTTTGGAATCAAAGTAATGAATTTTCAACCAACAAAAATAATTCTTGAGAATGTATAGTTTCAATTTTGAAGGGTTTTGAGACATTATTTTTTTCAATTGATGGTAAAATTTAAAATAATTATTACCAAAATTAATTTCATGAAGAAAATTTATAAAGATTTAAAAAATATAAGTTTAAAAATTTTTTAAACGATTAAAAATATTATAATACATGGACAGATTTCCGGAAATTTATCGAATAACTTTAAATTTCTCCCAAACTTCTCAAAGTCCTAAATATCATTTCAACTGACACGACTCTTCCTTAATATCATGTGAGAACATTTAATATAAAATAAATCTATTTAAAATGTTCGAGATTATTATGTTACACAACCAACATCTTTAAAAATCCTTTTGAATTTTCGCAATAACAATAGGAGAATTATATTTTTATAATTTTAAAAACAAACTTT
Source organism: Amphibolips quercusostensackenii (assembly GCA_032357855.1). NCBI lineage: Eukaryota > Metazoa > Arthropoda > Insecta > Hymenoptera > Cynipidae > Amphibolips > Amphibolips quercusostensackenii. The sequence goes on from JAUELO010000012.1 coordinate 11,493,706, forward strand.
AATACTTATTTATTTCATTTTTTTTATTATTTCAGAATATAACTTTAGCTCGAAAATTTAGTTCGGTGAAACTAGTAGGTTAAGTTAAATGTCTGCCTTCAAGCTCTACTGTCGAAAATCCGGCTGAACTAGGAAGGTGGTTTTCCGCAGTTTTTCTCTTTTCTAGCTAAACGTCCAGGCTTAGTGAAACAAAATTTCCACATGCCCATACCCAGTGCAGTGGAGTCGTCTAGAGCTAGAGGTATATGTTCGCAAGCTGAAGGACATAAGTGATACTTTAGGAGTGAGGGTCACCCGTGTGTAAACCTCTGTATCAACGAGATTATAAAATAGAAAGGAATGAAGCGATAGGTTTTCAAACGCAGTTCTACGAAACTCAAATAGAGCAGCTAAACAAAACAATAATAATAAAAAAATAATAAGTGTTTAAAGACTTTAAAAAAATAAATAGCTACACGAAATTTATAATAATCTGTATGAAGATTAGTGATTATTATGGTAGGCCGAATTTTTTTTTTAATTTTTATGTATATCGCCTGGAAATTTGTTCGAATCCACAAAAAATAAATCAATTTTTTTGGAAAACAAGTTGTATGTAGAGGTAGCCTAAGCCCCATGAAGTTTAACACGTATTTTTCACAAGAAAAAAATACGTTTTTGTAAATTTTATTCAGAAACGTCAATATTATGTAGCTTCATTCCAAACTCAACATTTTTCTTTACAATAAGACATAGAAGACCAATAAAATATTACTTTTTAAATATCACCCCGACAAGTCTGTTCTATCGGGTCCCAAAGAAGCCCCATAAGTGAAAAAATGAGTTTTGCGAGTTTTCGTCAGAAAAAATGTTTCAAAAGTGTCTGTCTGTATATATGCCTTTATATCTGTCTGTATCCCGTTAGCATGATGACGTACGTAGTGTCGACTTAGCCTCACGCGGTGTCGATTCAGTCATGTCCGTTAAGTTAGTACACCAACGATTAAATATCCAAATTTTGTTTAACGATATCGTTTGTTTATTTTTAAAAGACAAATTTTTTTGTTTGGACGGCAAAACTCAAAAAGATATTCAGTTTTCAAAATTAGAGTGCTAACTTCACGATGCTGAACAAATTATAATTTTTTTCGAAAATTCTTCAAGCAATCGTTTCGATGTTATTTGGATGCGTTTGGAAGCTCACTTTTGACATTTGGACGATAAAATTGTATGAGTTATTGAATACAAAATTCATTAGCACCATACTATGAAGTGGGGCTAAAGTTCTATTTTTCAGTTCCGAGGAGCGGAAAGTTCTTTTTACTTCGTAGGAGGAAAAAATACCGTTATACGCAAATGATAAAACATGCATCTGTGAGCACGAATTTTGCGATAATCGATCCCTTGCCTCAGAAACTGTGATACCTAAAATTTTTAAATTTTTTTTAAATTTTCAGACTATCTAAATTTCTGTATATTTTCAAAATTTCTAAAATTTCTAAAATGTTCAAAAGTTTTGTAAGGTACCCATGTCAACGCCTTACAATATGCAACCATCTCTACGAATCGAGGAGCTGGTCTCGTCTCAGGCGACACGAACTCGGTGGCTCATCCTCAGGTCGCGGGTACGCGATGGTGATCCGCGTGAAATAAAAAGGGCGTCCGAGATCCAGCTGGGCACTGTGGGGCTCGCTGGCGAGGCGAGAGCCGTTCAGAGCCATCCTGGACACGTGTAAAAACCTGGTGTCGTTTGGTTCTCCTTCCAAGAGAACGACGTCGTCCTGTAAGGTTAATGGCGCACTCTATCGAATCTAGTGATTCAGGGTAGTAGATGATACACGGTGGATCCAAGGTAGCGGTAAGCACTTGGACCCGGATGAACTCCTCGAAGAGGCCTTAGTTAGTTTAAACGAACGGATTGGGCGTGCCTAGACCACCCATATCCTAGTAAGGAAACTAAACGGTGCTACGGACTTCCTGGGCTATGAGCACGCTGTTGCTTTGAAAATACTTACAAGATCTCGAAAGATTCTCCCAAAGAGAGACAGAAAAATTATCAAAAGAATATACTCCCAGAGGGAGAGAGAAAATTTACAAAGCGAGTATCTCCCGATGAGCAGCAATACAATTTCAGGCCTCCTAAAGTGGGGTAGTGCGAGTGAATTTGCCAATGAGCAATAAATAAAATAAAGATTTTGCCAGAGAGCACATTTACGTTCAAAGAAACCAGAACATACTTTGTATAAGCAAATTATAAGCGTCTAGAATTATAACCATACAATAGCGCTAGCATTTATGTATAATTTTGTACTTTACGTTTTTTAGGTAATTTTACGTTAATGGATAAATAAATCATTGTGTGAGTTAATAAAAAGTGTATCAAATTTGTTACCCCTTCTCTCGTGTGCGATCCCTGACAAGTAAAATATATTGCAAAGGCTCAGCGACCTTTCAGTTTTAAACTTGGCAAAATTTCCAATACTTTGAAATTGTATCAAATGTTTGAGGTTTCTAAAATTTTTATAATTTCTCAACTTTCTTTGAGACTCTCAAATTTTTCAAAGCTCTGATGATTAAAAAATATTTATTATCTATATTTACCATGGATTTTCAAATTTTTTCAATTTTGCAAAATTTCCTGAATGTATACAAAAATATAAATGAATTTTCTAAAATTCGTCCATATATAAGCAGATATTATGCCTTTGTCACAATAAATGTCTAAAATTATTCATTTTGGCTTCCTCATAGAGGAAGTACAATACAAGTCTGATACAATGTTCTAAACAAATGTCCGGATGTGTGTGTGTGTGTGTATAAGTGGGCAGATGTGTGTGTGTGTGTCACACTTCCTTGTGAACACCATAACTTGAAAACAGTTGCAGATAAATTAATGAAGCTTGGATATCATATTTTTATCGCTTATATCTTGAAACTGATTAAAGGATTTCTGGAAAAAATAATAATTGCATTTTTTTCTAGCACTTTATAATACTTTAAAAATCGGTGTTTTGTAGTAAAACTTTTTTGTTTTCAAAATTTTACGAATTTTGAAAATTGAAAAAATTTGGGACATTTTAGAAATTTTGATAATTTTACAAATTTGAATATCTTTCGAAAATGAAAAATTTTGAACAATAATTTTAAAAATTTGAATGATTTGGAAATTTTTAACTTTTCACAAAATTCAGAAATATTAGAAATTTGGATAGGTTTATAAATTTTTAATATTTTATAAATTTTAGAAAATGTTAACAATTTTACGAAAATTTTGGAAATTATAGAAAATTTCATAAATTTGAGAAAACTTTAGGAAATTGAACATTTTATAACATTCTGAAATTCTAATAATTTTTATAATTTCAGAAATTTTAAACATTTTAGAAATTTTTGAAAATTTGAGAACATACGGAGATTTTGATAATCGAAAGATTTTTCATATTTTTGGAAAGTTTCGTTACCACAGTTTTCGCGGTGAGGGAGTCGATTAACTTAAAATGCGTGCTCACAGATGTATAATGTTTTATTATTTGCGTATGAAGTCTCTTTCCTCCTGAAAAATAGAACTTTAGCCTTGCTTCATGGGAATTCAAAAGCTCTGAAATCATGCATGTGTTCTGAAAATTCGATTTTTTGACAAATCTTCTTGTCAGGATTTCTGACACATTATATTATGTTTAAGCACACGGCTGAAGAAAGAAGGCCACTACCACTTAAGAAGGCGCCGCTCGCGAGTATGGTGCTAATGACTTATTTATTTGATAACTCACGCAATTTCATCGTCCAAACGTCAAATGTGAGCTTTCAAACGCATCCAAACGACATCCAAACGATTGCTAGAAGAATTTTTGAAACAAATTAAAATTTGTTCCGCAGCGTGAAGTTAGCTCTCCAATTTTAAAAACTCAATATCTTTTTGAGTTTTGCCGTCCACATGACCAAACGATGACCAAAGAATTCCATTGAACAAAATTTTGATATTTAATTTTTGGTGTGCTAACTTCACTGTCATGATTTAGCCTCACGCGGTGTCGAGTTAGCCTCACGCGTCAATTTTGTGTATCGGTATCCGAAAAAAATTTAAAATTGTCGTAAAGTCAAAATTCAGCAACACATTTAATTTCAGCACCTATTTTTACGTAAGATGAATATACCTTGATAATAATAAACGATGATGTACAAAAGTAAAACAATTTTCTACAAGCTGCGGAAAAAACTTTTGACCTCCGAGAACACTTTTGATGTCGTAAAATGTACCAAGTGATGCAGAATGCCACGAAAATTTGTCTATATAGTTAGGGCATTAGGGCCCAATTTAATTTAAAAAAACCAAATACACAAAGCTTATACTTATATTTAAAGAAGCAAGTGTTGGCTCAGTCCCACTGTCGGCTTAGCTCCACTCTCGCCTATTCCATTTTTAGAAAATAGATCTTTTGGGTTGAAAATCATCTTTTGGGTTTAACTCTTTTGTTGAAAATTTATCTTCTTAGAACTTATTATTTTAATTAAAAATTCATCGCTTTTAATAAAAATGTACCTATTTTGACTTTTTTGGCCAAACATTAATCTTCTTGGTTGAAAATTCATCCATTTGGATTAAAAATGCAACTGTTTTGGTCTAAATTAATTTCGTTTGTTTAGGTATTTCACAATGTCGTAGAACATTAAAATTCTTGGTTGAAAATTAACTTCTTCGGAACAAATTGACTAATTTCATACAAATTTAATTTTTTGAAAGAAAGTTAATTTTTTAGGTTAAAAAATCATATTTTAGGGTTCACAATTCAACCGTCTTGTAGATAATTCGTCTTTCTGGCTTCAAAATTCGCCAATTTTGTTTATAATAAATATGATTCATTGAAAATTTCTGTTTTTGGTGAAACAATATTTTTTTTACTGAAAAATGTATCATTTTGGTGAAAAATTGACCTGTTTGGTAAAAAATTCATCTTTTTTGCTCGACAATTCAATTACTTAGCTGAAAGTTGAACCAGTTTGTTAAAAATTCATATTTTTTGAAGATTCACTTCCTTGGATGAATATTTAATTACTCTATTTTTGAAAATTGGATCTTCCAGGATAAAAAATCGTCTTTTGGGATGAACTCTTTTCTTTAAAATTCATGTTTTTAACTTTTACATTATTCGTTTGAGTTTAACTATTTAGTTTAAATTAAACTTTTTTTTATGAACGTTTGAGGTTTAGTTAGAAAATTAACTATCTTGTTTAAAAATGATGTTTTTGGGTTAAAAATTCACCCGTTTTACAGCTAATTATTATCTTTTTGGCATTAAAATGTATCAGTTTTGTTGAGAAATAATGTACTTTGTTAAAAATTCGTGTTTTTTGGTAGAACATTATCTTCATGTTGGGAAAATCATCTTTTTGATTGAAAATTTATCTTTTCACGTGCACATAAGAGAAGGTATTAGGTTTGTGTAAAATTTGACCCTACCTCCCGGTTTTCTTCAAATCTTTTTGTTTTGAGACTCCCTGAACTCGAAGAACAGGTTAGAGAGCCAATTGTGATAAAAATTCAAAAAGTTAGAGCATTTTCAAAATTTTTGAGACCACTTTTTTCGAAATTTAAAAATTCTATGAATGGTTATTAGTTGCAGTCAAAAAGACAAAAAATTTATCCTTATGATTTAAAAAAAAATTACCGGAGTTATAACATTTACAAAATCCCACAAAGAAAACAAAAATCAACTTTTTAAGACAAGCAACGTACGATATATGAATAAATATCAGAGAAAAAAAAGTTGCATCTGGAATATTCTACAAGATTATTACAAATTGAAAATTACAAATACAAAAAAAAATTGAAAATTTCAATTTTGACTGCACAAAAAATGATAAAAAATAAAAAATTTCATTTTGCGGTCAAACTATATAAGATGCGATAAAAAAGAATTCGAAAAAATGTTATACTTAGAAAACATCTACAAATTTCTTACAATTCACTTTTTAATAGGAAGCGTAGTTTTTGTTTTTTTTTCGTAAAAAACTGCATGAACAATAGAAAAATTAAATTTTCAGTCAAACGACAAAAGATACGAAAAAAATAAAGAAACAAATTTATTTAGCCAAAAACGAGCTACGAATTTGTCATTAATTATTTTTTGATAGGATGCATAGCATGTGTTCTAATCGTGAAAAATAACACTAACGATGCAAAAATTAAATTTTTGAAAAAGCGACGCAAAGTACGAAAACAAATAAATTAACAAAAAGTGTGCGTTAAAATAAGATCTGCAAATTTTTTATCGATCACTTTTTGATAGGACGCGTGGTTTTATTTTTGTTAAGAATTGAACTATTTTGTTGAAAATACGGTCGAGCCTGGATTGCGTAAGCCTGGATTCCGTAATTCCAGGAACTGATGCCGCGCCGCGAAAAAACAGGAGCGTAGTAATAAAGCACTGTACCTTAACGTCCTAGCTGGTTAACTACGTCATTACGTTGAATCACTCTCAAGCCGCAAGGGCACACGCGTTTACATCACGAATAAGCATGAAAG
>JAUELO010000012.1:11550398-11561735 GCA_032357855.1 Amphibolips quercusostensackenii
TTCTGAATAAAATTTACAAAAACGTCTTTTTTTCTTATGGGAAATACGTGTTAAACTTCATGGGGCTTGCGCCACCTATAATTTTTTTTTTTTTTTCGAAAAAAAATGGGTTTATTTTTTTGTGGCTTCGAACAAATATCCGGGCGTTTTGCATACAAATTCGAATAAAAATTTTTTGGACCACCCTACTGTCCAATAATAAGAACTTTAGTTTTTGAAGGGTTCAGCATTACTCTATTCTTTAGTGCTGAATTGATTCACTATTTTAATATGCTTCTGAACCTATGCAATCGAAATATTAATGGGAGAGATAAGACCTGAGACATGTAGTTGAAAACTGTTCGCGCATTTATGATACTTGCAATGCTCAAGATCACTACCAAGGTCAGAGGTGTACAGACCAAAGATAAGGGGGCAAGTGTGTAGCCCTGTGGAACTCAACTCTCGACGTCCACCTAATAAAAACGCTCACTCTTATCACTAAGAACTTCTTGAAACTGGATATTAGGTAGGATTCGAACTAAGCTATTGTGGTATTTGACAAATTAAATTTAAAGAAGTATAAGATCAACCACGTCAAAAGCTTTGAAAAAATCAAATCAAACAACTATTGTCATCTCCTTATTTTTGATATCGATTTCAGACTCTAGATTAATTCACAAGGAGGCTGTTAACGTACTATGCTTAGCTCGAAAGCCTGATTGTAGTAGATCGAGTATTTTATTTGTACACAGAAAAAACATTGCGAATCTAACGCTAATTTCAGGGTACCATTTCCCTGCAACAAAAACTAGTCTTGGTGGTGTGAATAGCACCACTACATAAGGTATTGTTTTACTTGGACTTGGGGTACAAAACGTCAACTTTTTTTTGGTTTTTTCACAGTTTTGCGACAAAAACAATAGAAAATATTTTCGCAGTCCATCTCCGAGCGAGATCGAACCTCATCTTAAAATTAGGTGCAACAGATGTAAAGGATTATGAGGAAAAATACAGAGAGCGCTAGTCGAATTATCTTTATAGATGAACCATCTGTCCCTAAGGCGTTAGATTTGATTTTGATGCCTTTTTCATAGAGAAGTTCCATTGCAATGTCTAAAAAGAAGAAATCAGTGCCTTGATAAGTCGAGTTTACCTGAACCGCTGTGAAAGGTGTATCAGAGTTGGAGGAGTTGAAGGATGGCGGATTTGTAAAGGCTTTTAATAAATCATTGGACGAGAAAGTTTGAGCTGAGATTTCATTCTTTGGTATTAGATATACATATTTAAGTGCCAAATATTTTTATTTTTAATCTTGTTTTTCATATCATTGTAATTGTATTGCTTACACAAATCCTTAATTTCAGTTTGAACTAATTCCCTCAGCTAACGAAACTGTACTTATATCATTGGATTTTTAGTTCTCTTAGGCAGACGATGCTTATTATGAGATTGCCTCATGATATTTTTTATTTCAACAGTGATTTAAGGAACTGAGTTTCTGTTTTTATGTCAAATATTCAAAGGCAAAAACTGATCAAGTGATGAGATTAGGTAAGAGCACTAAAGATTTAATTTACTAAAAATGTCTTCAAATCCTAGGATTTTTTCTCAGACGTAGATTTTCAGGTGCTCCTGATACTCTTCTTCATCTACATATGCAAGATTTTTCAATTGGGTTAAATTACGGTTTTTGGATTGTTAACAGGAATATTTGTAATTAATATTAATAAGATCGTGATTTGATAGATGTGAGGTAGGACGTTGGCCTTGAGAATTCAGCTTGTCAAGCTCGTCTACTATTATCAAGTCTCTTCGGGAACTGCAATAATCAGTGTGATGAGTTAAATTATGTGGGACAATAGATAACCCAGTAGCATGTGTGAACGACGTTAAATATTTAGTATGATTACCAGTCGCATTTGAATTTATATTGAAATCTCCTGCGAGAATAATATTACTGAAGTTAGGTTTATCGGTAATTATGCCAGGTGCAGGCGGACATTTTAATGGTAAAATGGCAAGATTTTGAATATTGTACTCCCAAAATATGAAATTAATTTTCTCTAAATGAGTACTGATATCTGATTTTACTCAAGTCATGTGTGCGTTTACAAGCTGATTATTTTTAATATTCAAGCAGATAAAATTAATATTGCGCGCTGCTTTACCCAGCCGGTAGTGTCAGTTGAAGCACGTGGACTTTTTTTGGAAGACATAATGATGAAGTATTTTTATAAACACGGATTAAATTTTTTTCACGATTACAGCAAAGCTAAAATATTGATTTACGTGACACATATTTTGCTATTACGTCGTCCTTTTTTTTCTATCGACTGATATATGAGGTAGTCTTAGACAAACTCTGCTCAAGTCAATACTTCACAACGTTATAATACGCCCTGATGGAATTACTGGATTATCCTATGGTACATAGACTATTTCTCGAGTCGTGAGCTTTAACCAGAGAAGAGTAGTAATTGCCTTAAGGCAAATACGGTAGTTGCTTTAAACTAGCCGGTTTAACTAAACACTGGCAATAAAGCTAATGTGAGAATCACTTAATGGTCCAGTGGTAAATCAGAATTAGAATTTCCAAACCTGTCACAGAAAAATAATAATAAATAGTTTTTTGTTTTGAAAAAGGAATGATTTTATTTTATTTAAATTTAAGACAGCCCTTGAATTTTCGAATTAGCTATAGGCTCTGGAGATTACCATTAAGTCACGGTGTGGTGTTTTACTTATAAGTTTTTGCTTACAAGACAATATTCTTCTTAGTAAATAAGAATTTAACGAAAGTAAGTTTCTAAGACACTCATAAATTGTATTCGATTCTTAATTAATTTGTACAAAGACTTTCCAATTTAATCTTTTCACGCATTGAACATCTGCAAGATTATTTTTAATTTTGAAAACAGTTTTTTTCGTACATTATTTAATTTAATAGCATGACTTTACATCTGAAAACCCTAATCATTGACATTTTCTACTATTAAATTTTAAAAAATCTTACCGAAAGTTTAGACGTGTAAGATAAACTAAGCAGAAATTTTCCTACAATTTATGTATTGTGAGTGAATGGAGCAGTAATAGCTCCTAATTTAAAAAGAAAAATTATTTTAATATTCACTTTGTGTTTACGTGTTTTCGTAGATTTCCATTCGTGTAATCTTTTTTTTCTTTCTTTCTCTACTTTGATTCGTTAGCGGTATACTATTTATTTTAACGTAAATTAAAAAATCGTCACGTGTTTATTAACTCGCTATTCAGCAAGCAAACAATATTTAATTGAAACTCAAAACCTTCTTTAAACTTAGATGTGAAAGGAACATATCTTATATTCAAATACAAACATTACAAGCAAATAATGCATAAGAAATTCATCAAGATTGACAAGTCCTTTGTAAACTTACGCTCAGTGGTAATCTCTTCCTTAGAGAAAAAATATTTTTTTGAACATCTGTTTTTTCTCCAAAAAATTTTATATTTCGTATCTCGATAATTTTTTTATCTATGTATAACTATGTATTACCTTTGTATTAAAGTTTTTTTAACAAAAATGTTTTTTACCATTAATTAATATTTTTAGCAGGCTTGAAAAAGGACCATATGAGGTCCGGAACGCTGCTGGCTATATTTTTTATATTTAATTCGCTGTTATTTATTCAGACCTTTGAATACCAAAAACATCTTACAATACTAACTAAGGGTCAAAACTGAAGATAGAATACGCTTTATCGTATTGAATTTTTGTCGCGAAAAGTCAATCGCTGTATAAATCGCTTTATAGATGGAACTGCAAGAGAAATAAAAGTCCAATTGACTTCTAGATTCATGAAAAAATTAGTAACATTTTTCTTAACAAACATTTACATTACGCTGGCTAAATGTTTCTTTGACAAATTTTGGTAACTAACGAGCTGAGCACGAGTTGAAGTGAAAAAAATTAAAATACGTTTTTTCTAAACAAACCGTTTTCTACCTTAATTGTGATATATTTTTACCTCTTCCCATAGAAACAAAATTTCTCTTCCGTTTTCGAGGGAATGAAAATGAGAAAGGCAGTATATACGTACCAAGAATTCAATTATAAGTCACGTATTCTTTGTACTTATTCATTACAGAGAGTGAGTAGCTCGTCGTTAAAAAAACCGTAAAGCATCATGCAATTTACGCTTCCTACCATCTAAACTTATTTTTTCCGCTTCGTTTTACACCTCTAGTGCTATAAAGTAAATTGAACGAGTTTGAAACAGCTCGAGCTTTTCTCCATGTAAACACTGTTGTATGGTATGTAGGTTCCACGTAAATGTTTCACGCCTGCCATACTCACCCTTCCCTTAATTACTTTTTAGATTCATGCAGAATGCGTCCTAGCAAAAAAAATGTATGTAAATATTAAACGATCTCACAAAAGCCTGAGAATAGTGTAAATAGTGCCAGACACTAAAGCTATAAAGAAATAATTAAATTTATTACCATCATTGAAGGAATATGGAAGATTAGATTATTAGAATATAACGTAAACCTTAAATATGCTTGTGAAAATTTTTCAATATTAAATACTAAATGGAAAAATTTTTATAACAGGGTAATTATTATGCTTTTTTCTTCTCTATTTTTACTTCGGATTCCGCCTAGTCGTAAAAGTTGCTTGGGAGTCTGAATGGCGCCGACGGGTGCTTAAGAGGGTAAGTGAATGTTGCTATTAAATTTCGCTTCGTCTCGAAACTTGAATAAGGAAATTTCTATTTTGTTTAGTCCCTGAAATAGCAGAGTGTACTTATAACAGCTTCTTTGAAGCAGGAAAAGCTGCTCGCATCTAAAGAGGTGAGGCAGGAGAGAAGAGAGACTTGTGTCTTTATCGAGTCTAAAGAGATATTCTCAGAAGAGCAAGCTTGTCGCGCTATACATAAATCAATTCTTCTCCTACAGGAAATAACTTATTTTTAATACTTGTAGCATTCTTTGACTTCGCCATAGAAAAATAAACGAGTTTCGAAAATGAAAAGTCTAACAAGCTTAAGAGCGAGATTTATCCTGTGACAGGTTTGAGAATGAGTAATCGTAGTTACGAATGTCTCTGACTTTGTGAATTTGTTGACTCCAGGACCATCGATTTCCATTTCCAAACACCATATCGTTCGCGGAGTAGTCCAATCACAACTCGAACGCTGAACAAACTGATGAGCAGAGGTGCAAGCCCCAGACGAGTAGCAATAGCGGGCTGAGATGAGGGTCTGGTAATCATATGCGGATACTTTTAGTTAATAAGCGGTAGACCAATCCGCAAACAATTCAATAAATGCTGGTTTATTGAACAACATGAATATGTTTATGTATTGTCTTAAAATGCCTCACGCACAATAAGCTGCTAATCAATTCTGCACTCACAAAGGAAACCTCTTTTCAAAAGAGACCCATCCACCTCGATTACATGAGATAAAAATTTTGCATCGTATTTCTTATTGCAAAATTAACGAAACTAGATTCTTGGATCCAATTGATAGTCCTTCATTTTTCATACACTTTTATACCAAACTACACTCCCTACCGCACACCTCTAGCAATCATTACATTTCTTCCGTCTCTTCAACTCTTCATCTCACTTTTCCTTCCTCGACACCTTTATCTCAACCAACTTTTTTCACCTCTTTCATTTTATAGTTTTCTTCACCTTTCCTCTCTATTTACCCCCTCCCTTAGCAGTCTTTTGCTACTATTTCCTTTCTCTTTTCCTTATGCTCTCACGTCTTCGAACTACGCATCACCAAACATTCGTGAGGTAATATTAACTTTGTTTTTTTCCTTTTACCATTTGCCTCCTCTTTTTTCCTGTAAATTTTTATATTTCTTTCATACTCCCTTTTTCTTCCACTTACCTCTTTATTCTACTACTTCCACTACCCTATCTTCTATACTTTACTCTTACTTTATTACCTCTTCTTGCCCCCCTTTTTATCCTTCATCATCCTCACCTTTACCCCCAAACCGTACCCTTTTAATTTTATCAGTTCTAGTTCCCCTATTTTGGCAACAGCTCAGTCAACTGTCTTTTTGTACCTCTTTAACACAGTATTCTTTCTACCTCACGCCTTCTGTCTTCCTGAACTTTTTCAATACCTTGTTAACCTTTTGTTTCTTTACTACTCTTCTTTCTTACTTCTTCCCCTGCGAATCATCTTCAAATACCCTTTTTCGCTTGATATTCGTTCTTCCTCTTTCCACATCCCCTTTACTATCCCCATTTCCCTAGTAGATGTCAAAATCAAGGAAACTAGATTTTTCGATCTAGGTCATACTTAACTATTTCTACTTAATTTCATACTAAACTCTCTACGGCCTACCTCGAGCAATTATCTCTTCCCCTCTGTTTCTCCACCTCTTCAATTTAAACTTTCTTGCTTATCTTTCCTTTCTGTGGCGCCTTAGCCTCTCTTTTCCCCTATATTTCATTTTCTCTTTGCCTCGACCGCTTACCTTTTTTTAACATACTCTTTCATTCCATTTCCCTTATACCTTCATAAATTTTAACTAAGCATCATCCTAACACTCTTCTTCTCGCCTTACCTTTTTTTTCATCTTCTGCTTTCCTCTTGTTTCAATCTGCTTTTTCTATTCTATTCTATTACCCCTCTAGAAATCTATTTCCATCTACACCTTCCACTGACCTCTTTCAATCCCCTCTTTTATACACTTCAACCTACATTATTTACGTCTTTCTTCTCACTTCTTCTTCCATTCTTCATCTTCTCAACCTCTTCCCCTTATTCCAATATCAAATTTGCCCATAGCCTTTATGATTATCAAGTTTTACTTCCGCTCTTCCATCTACACTATGACCTTTCCTCTTTTCATAACCCTTCAACCCGTTATTTATCCTACTTCTCTCGTTGCATGGCATTAGCGACAAAGTATTAAGTTTGGAAATGGCATAAGCGCCAATTTTTAGAATTCTGGAAGGGCATATGAGCAAAACTGTAGAACTACAAAGGGCGTAAATACCAAAGTGTTGAACTACGAAAGGGCATAGTTGTCAAATTTTAAAATTCTCAAAGAGCATAAGTTTAAAAATTTTGAATACTAAAAAGGCATAAGTTCCACAGTTTTGAATTATAAAAGCACAAAAGTGCCAAAGCTCCGAATTCCTAAAGGGAATATGCACTTGACTTTTGCACTTCAAAAGGGCGTAAGGGACGAAGTTTGGCACATCATAAGGACATAAGCGACAAAGTTTGGAATCCCAAAATGGCACAAGTGCTAAAGTTCGAACGTGTCAAAGTTTGATACACCAAAAATTCTCAAGCGTTAAAGTTTGGAATTCTAAAAGAGTTGAGTGCCAAAATTCGGAATACCAAAAGTGCATTAGTGCCAAAGTTTAGCACTCCAAACAGAAATAAGTGCTAATTCGAATCACACTATCACAAATTTCCCTTTTAAGTAAAATAAATAAAATTCAGATATTTTAAATACTATATTTAAATTGGCTACGAAACCAATTCTTTTTTATAAGTTAAAATAAGCTTACATCTATAAGTAAGAAAATTTATTTGATGCCTATGAAAAAGCAAAGCGCTCATAAAGCGATTGCCATTAAAATTATATCAATTAGTGAATACACCCATAAAAATAATAATTAAGCGCTTTTACACTCCCTTGAAGATGTAGCATGATAAGGTCTAAATTTTAATATTCCATCCAATTTATCTTATCCTTCTATGCCTAATGTTTAGAATTTTTCTCATTTCTTGATTACCTGCAATAAAGAAATTTTAATTGTACTGCACGTAGATTCGGCTCAAAGGGCCACAAGGATAATACTTGTTTTTAATTAGAAAAGATACTGAACTTTAACTATAAATTATTTTCAGTACTTCACAGCAACATTTACACTTATTTTTTGTAATCATTTATTATATACCAAATTTACTTAAGTATTTCTGTATTTTCATTTGCTTTTATAATAAAATTATTACAGACTTGAAAAGTTACCTCACACCGAAAATTTATTGATACATTGACGATCTTTTTTCTAACTGCATGTCAAATGCAGTCAACAGTTGTATTAACTCTATTTTGACATGCAATAACTTCCATTAGAAAGTGGATTTGGTGAAATAGGAGAATTCGAGTTAGTAGTGTGTTCTGCTTTGGTAGAGAAGGGATTAAGGTTGATACAGCTTCGTTAATTTAGTCTCTGTCTAGAATACTGGAAGGTGGTAAAGCATTCCAAGCTCAACAAGAAGTGTCTTGCGACTTGAAGGTTCTTTGTTTCGGTAATCTCGACGGTAACCCTAAGATAAAGTCTAGAGGAATTCTCAGTTAAGCTACTTCACTACCTGGGAACATAATGTCAAGGGACGACAGCCAATGCGCTTCTAGAACTTACTTTCTCGCATAATCTCTTAAGTTTGTTTATCGTGAATCTTCTCTAAAATAGATAAGAAAAAAGAAAATAGGGAAACTACCCCATACAATTTTTTATAAAAATATGGTCCTGCATTTATTAATAAGGCTTATTCAACATTCTT
Organism: Amphibolips quercusostensackenii; assembly: GCA_032357855.1. Classification (NCBI taxonomy): domain Eukaryota; kingdom Metazoa; phylum Arthropoda; class Insecta; order Hymenoptera; family Cynipidae; genus Amphibolips; species Amphibolips quercusostensackenii. The sequence continues at coordinate 11,558,912 of JAUELO010000012.1, forward strand.
TGAAACACAATTATTTAGCATATTTAAAAAAAAAATGATCCAGCGTTTTGTCAGAAATTATAATCCAGACTTCTTCAAAAAAGGACATTAAACCTTATTTCAAAAAAGATGATACGTTATATTTTTAAACATCTAGCGCTTTTGCGAAAAAGGATGATCTAGCTTTTTTTTAAAAAAGATTATTCAGCATATTTTCAAAAAATATGATTCAGCATTTTTTCAAAAAAGGTGATCTAGAAATTGTTTTAAAGATGATCCGGTAGGTTTAAAAAAATATGATTCAACATTTTTTTAAAGAAGATAATCTAACGTTTTGTCCAAAATTATGACCCAGCACCTTTTCAAGATAGATAATTCAGCAATTTTCAAAAAAGATGATCCAACATGTTAAAAAAATATATATATACACAGCATCTTTTTAAAGAAAATGACTTAGCGTTCTTCTAAAAAGATTAGCCAGCATTTTTCATTTAGATGATGAAGCATCTTTTCAAAATATATGATACAGCATTTTTTTATGATTAACAAGATTTCTTTCCACAAAAATGATCCAGCTTATTTTTAAAAAAGATGATCAAGCATTTAAAAAAATAGATGATCCAAATATTTGTCAAAAAGTTGTCTTAGCATCTTTTTGAAATTAACAATTCAGCGTTCTTCCGAAAAGATGATAGAGCCTCTTTTCAAAATATATGATAAAGAATTTTTTTCAAAATAGATTATCCAGCTTTCTTTCAAGAATGATGATTCAGCATATTTTGATAAAAGATGATTTTTTGCCGATCGAGCATTTTTTCGAAAAGGATGATTCACTATCTTTTTGAAGAAGATCATCTAGTGTTCACTAAAAGAAAACCTTCTTGCTTTTAAAACAAATGATCTAGCGTTTATTCACAAAAGATGATCTAGCATTTTTTGTTAAAGAGGATCCAGCTTTTATTCAAAAAGTATGATCCAACTTTCTTTAGAAAAAAAAGAAATATTATCTTCAAAAAGATTAATCCATTGTTTAATAAAATTATTTAGACTATTTTCGTGATAGATGATCCAGCATTTTTTTCAAAAAAGATGATCTCACTTTCTGTTAAATAAGATGATCTAGTACCTTTTCTAAGAAGATGACACAGTGTTTGTTTCTATATATGATCCAGCAATTAAAAAAAGCGGATGCAGTTTTTCTTCAAAAAGGGTGATCCAGTATCTTTTTAATATGTACGATAATGCATTTAATAAAAAAAGATAAGCCAATGTTTAGAAACAAAATTGTTCCATATTTTGTCGAAGAAGATGATCAAACAGATTTAGAAATTAGTTGATGCAGCTTTTTTCAAAAATAGATAATCCAGAATTTAAAAAAATATGTGAAACACAATTCCTTAAAAAAAGACGATCAAGCATATTTTCGAGATAGACGATCAAGCATTAAGAAAAAAGGTCCAACATCATTTCAAAAAAATAGTCCAGAATTTGATCAAAAACAACGATCTACCATCTTTATAAAATATATAATACAACATTTTTTTGAAAAAAGTTTATGGTCGGTTCTTCTCGAAAAATGTGATCCAGGATTCTTAAAAAAAAATCATTCAGCGTTTTCTTTAAGAATTGACCCAGCATATTTTAAAAAAGATGATCCAGTTTTGTTTCAAAAAATATGGTTCAGCGTTTTTTTAAAAACTATAATCCAGCATCTATCAAAATACATGATGAACAATTGTAAATAAAGAAAGATTTAGCATATTTTCAATAAAAAGAATCTAACATTTTTTCTTAAAATAGCATCCAGCTTTCTTTTTAGAAAGATGGTCCAGCATGATATATGATCCAGCATTTCTGCAAAAAAAATGATTTTGCTTTCCTTGAATTCCCCTTTTCAGCTCCCCACTCTTTCATAAACAACACCCCGTAATTTCATATTGCAATATAACACGAATAATTTTGATATCTTTGAAAAGTTTTTTGAGAGTAAAATTCAAATTTGAATCTTACTCACCTTCTAGACGGAGCTTAAACTGATGAATCAAAACTCTGGAAATTGCAATACGTTTAAAAAATAAGCATTTTAAAAAAATTGAAAAGCTTTTATTTTTAGTCACGTTACTATTATTTTGTTTTTATTTCAAACCCTTCTCTAGAGTAAATTGCTATTTTTTTACTATATTTTGATTAAAGCTGGTTAAAAAAAAGAATTAAATCTTTTTAACGATACAGAACATTTTTGAAAAGATGATCTTTTCTTTAAATAAGCTAGCATCTTTTGAAGAAAGCGTGATTAAGGATTTTTCTAAATCATTTCCATTATTTTATAAGCCAAGATATTGCGGAATCGGTCCTCGATAAAGTAAATCATCTGCTTTAGCTTTTATCAACTGAATCCTTTAATTTGAATCATATTTATATTTTTACGGAAAAATTATAAAATGAAATTACTGATAAAAAGTTACCAAATCCCTAAGTAAAATTGAGAAATAAATGAAAGCATGTATTGCACAAGTTTATTAAGTTCAACGGCCATGTGCAGAGTTAAGTTCCTTATCTTTACTTTCTTCTTGAAGGTAATGAAATTCCTAAGTTTTCCAATGAAAGCATAACCCTGGGGACAAAGAGTCTCAAACTTGATCTAGGAAGTCGCTGATCTTACGTCTTGACAACTTTTCCAGCAATTCGGATCAATCAACATTTCCAAGACTTTTTCTGGTAATCTCAAGTTTGTATCTGAAAGTACTTAGCGTCGAACAACAAAACTGAAGACCAGGCGTTAGAAGTGAAACTTCTTTGGCGAAATAATACTAGAAAAAACTAAGAAAAATACTTTCAAAAACTG
>JAUELO010000012.1:11573942-11586350 GCA_032357855.1 Amphibolips quercusostensackenii
TCAATTCCTGGAAGGGAATTATCAAGGGGCGAATAATCCAGGTTTGACTGTAATTTGAAATGGGAAACATTAAAAATAAAAAAATTTCTACTTCGCAACGTCGAAATTCAAACGAATATGAACTTCATTTAAAACTGAAAAAATTTCAATCATCAGCAAATGTGATATTAAAACTTTGCACCAGCCCTTTTTAGGGGCCTTTAAAATTTCAATTATTTGAAGTACATTTCGATCTCTTAAAAAATTTTTAAATTGCTAATTATACTTTCCAAAATTTAACCAATTCAATTATAATTCCAAAATTAAAACCAATTGATTTGAAACTTAATTACATATATAATTTATATAATTATATAATTACATATATAAAACTTAATTTTTTAATTTCAAATCGTTTAATTTTTAACACTTTCTTTAGAATTATTATTCATTATAGAAATATTTAAATAAAATATTTTTCAATTTGAAGTGATTTATTTGTTTAAATCTTCAAATAAAAATCGTACAATTTTAAGATATTACATTGAAAATTACAAATAAAAAAAAGTTCAAAACAAGATTTCTGTAATATGATTCCAATTTTTTTAAATGTACAATTTTAAGTTTTTCAAATCGAAATTACTTTATATTCATATCTAGAATTATTAAATTCAAAATTCACTATCAAGGCTTTTAATATGAAATTTTGAAATATTTAATAGCAGAGTTGTTCTGATATTTTGAATATTTGAATTTGAAACTACATCATATAAAATTTAAAATTCGAAACCTCCAAAAATTAATCTTAAAATTAATTTAAGAAAAAACTTTAGTTTCAAGACCTCAAAGATTAAACTGTTTTAGAATTGCGCATCAAAACTATAATTTTCAATTTAAATTATAGAAATTTTAAACACGATAAATATATTATTAATAAGTATCGTCATGTAGTATTAAGTGACATTCAACACGACTGGATAAATTTTTTTAATAAAAAATACGTGATTTCGGTAAAAAAATCAGTCATTTCCACAGTTCAAAACTGCAGAATCTTAAATATCGAGAGAAATATTGTGAACCTTTAAAGTTTTATTATTCTAAACACTTTAAAAATTATATCCTTTCTCATTGGAAACTTAAAAAACGCGCGAATTATAAAAAATAGGAAATCTCCCGGTGTAATATTTCTCTCCCGGTTTCTCCCGGTGTAAGTTTCTCCTGATTCTCCCGGCTCTCGCGGGTGGGTGGCCACCCTGCATCTACATTGAAGAATTAAAGATTAAAACCTTTTAAAATGTTTTTCTTTTTCAATGTTACTTTTCAATACATTAAAGTTTAAAAGTAAATGATTTTTAATTCCAATTTGAACACTGAGAATTTTTTATTTCAAATCCGAAAGTACAAAACGGAAGAACTAAAAACGAATAAAATTGACAAATTTAAAATTAGAACTTTTAATAATAAGTTTAAAATTCAATAATTTCAAATTTAGGCATACTAAATTGAATAAAACTTTAATCGCAGGACGTTAAAATGAAACACTCTTACTCTTAAAATTGAAGTCTATTTTTTTAGATTAGTTTTTTTCTCTATGTATACCGTTTTCGGTTTTTTATTTCTAACATTCCTTTTCCACAGGAGATGTCAGACATAAAACCCTTAGCTGGCATCCCTTCTCAAATCACTAATTACCCCAAGTCTCATAATAAGCCTCCAAGAAATGCCTGACTTACTCAATACCTAGATACTGCCGCCGGTGGTAAATTTCAAGTGTAAAAAATGATCTGTTAAAAAATAGTAAAATTTATTAAGATTCTGGATTCCTAAAAGGGACATCAAAATTAAAATTGGTTGAATCAAGCGTAAACGGATCCTGAAGAGGTAAAATCGGCAGTTTTTTACTTTTGACATTAATTGAATATCAGAAAATTAAATTTTAAACACATTTTTTTAAACCGTAAAGTGACCATTACGTTTGAACCGTAAAATTGTACGTATCCTTTTTAAATTTCCGTTTTCAAACATCTATTTTTTTAGAATTTAGCGCCTCAATTGAAAAATTATGCATTCAAAATTAAACAATTATTAAGTAAAGCCTTTATAATTAAACAGTTTCAAATCACATGCTTTAAAAATGAAAAAATTTTGAAATGTATTCAAAAGTAAACAATTTAAAATTTGAGGACTTCAAAATGTCAACTTCAGTGTCAAAATGAAACAATTTCAGAATCAAGCATTTCAAATTCATGCCTTTAAATTTCAAAAGTAATCTCTTTTATACTTAAAGTGTCCGCCATTTCAGGATTCGAAATTTGAACAAGCCAAAATTAAGCATTCAGAATTGTAAAATTATATATTTAAAGTGAATAAGACGCTAATTGTCTTCTACTAATGAATTTTTGCAACAGTTTGATTTTCGAGAAAATTCAATAGTATTTTTTTATTTTAATGAGGAATAACCTTCTCAATATTTTCTTGCATACTATTTGAAGGGGAACCTGGTCAGAAGTAATCTCGCATGTCACAATACATGTGAACCTGTGAAAAGACTATAAGAGATGGTATGTGCTCATACAGCAAGATGGAAGAGATCATTCTCCCTTCCACTTTAACAAATTTTTCATACAATTCTCCAGTCTGAATTTTTTATTTTTTTCTCAAAAATATTTACAACAATTGATTATTTTTTATCACACAATTAAGAATGATCTCTTCATGGGATTTTATAATAATATGAGCACTCACACTTGACTTTCTCAATGTTTATATCAAACAATTAATTTTCTTCCTTCGAACTTCAAAATGTTAACTAAGGTCTGATGATGAGACTAGACTGGTCTCGAAATGCTACCGTTAAATATCACTTGATAATTAATCTAATAAAACCTTTTTAATGGTTTAGAAGTCGTCGAAGTTATAAATTATTTTTCCACATGTGAACCTGCAATTTTGCACAAATGTCCTTCACGACATGATGAAGACTTACCTGTCCAAAATTTTGTATTTCCGCTTCATTTTTTCGATACTCATGTGATCTTGTGGCATGACTTCTTATAGAAATTAATCCTCTAGCTACGCCATCTTATCTCCACTTTAACGTCATGGAACGTGTTTCTCATTGTCGTCAATATTTAAAAATGTGTATAATTACCTAAGACATCTTGGAAAATGCAAAGGAGCGATGACTCCCCTTCTTCCGATTTTTGTGCAGCAGCCAAGGTATTTCTTATAGAGTTCCTCTTGCTCGATACGTACGCCAGGGGCCAGTTCGAATGACGCCTTCAACCAGCCAAGAGCGAATTGTTCGTTCTCTTGAATGATTTGTTGATGCGCGTGTTGTTGTTGAATTGAATTTGTAGTTTCAACTATTTCTGCAAAGAAAAATGAAAAATATTCGAGTTGATTAAAGAGAGTCAAGAACTTGATTGCATTTTGTAGAATCGATAATAATTATTGTAACAAATCCTTAATAAGTTTTCTTATTGAATTATAATACACTCACTGTGCGTTATTGTTTTTACAGGAGTCGCGGCAGGCGTTACTGGTCTCGACGATGCTGGACTGAGTGGTGGTGCGGGGCTAGGGGATGGGGCTGGGGTTGCCATTACGGGAGCCGGAGGTGGCGGAGCAGAAGCGACGGCGGGTGCCGATACAGGCATGACAGCAGGGGGTATCGGTGTGGTGTTTTGGCCAGAGGCTGGAGGAGCGGATGTTGATATTGTTGATACTGTTTCGACGACCCTCATCAGGATGCATGCCTTTGGACCATAACTCTGCGCCTCCACCGTTACCAGTGCCACCAGAGTATCTATAGCCCCGCGAACCCGCGCAACGCTCGTGCAAGGTCTCTCACCCAAGGAAGTTAAGGCATAAAGACACTCTAGGGTGTACACCAGCAATGCTATATCACTCAGCGCCAAAAACCTGCGAACATAAAATAAAAAAATATATTTACCCGGAAAGACCTTTCATATAAAAGAATGACTCTCAACTTCAACACCAGGGTATCTGCTAAATTTTGCCCAGGAAATTCCCGGACAATCCCCGTGTTTTTTCCGCTTATAAACATAAGGTCCCTCTTACAATAAAATCATACACACAAAGCATAGTGGTTTAAGACATGCGTAATTTGTTCGATCGCAATATTACAATTAACTTTTTAAATATATTACTATAATTTTTAATAATTTAATAATTTTAATTTTAATTAAGAAAAAGTAGCGCAAGTAGCTCAAAAGGACAATAAAGAATTGTAAATTATAAGGAAATGAAATGCACTTCCCGCATAGAAAATAAAATCAAGGACAATTCCTGGATTTTTTTCAATTCCCGGACGATTCCTGGATTTCCTTAAATTCCCGCACAGTGGACACCCTGAACACCAACCAAATTTTTAAAAAACTTCTCGTTGTAAAAGCGAAATAATTCTAAAATATCTTACATTATCAGAAATACGTAATTCTTCACCACTGCAAATTTAAGAAAATCATACGGAACCGTTCATTAAATACGTAAGGAACAAAATAATAAATCGGGAGGTACAGTGTTTCAAGCTTAAATTTATTGACTTTACTCCAGGCTTTAAAATATTGGGGTAGATTTGCTACTTATCCTGATACAAAAATAAAAAATTGAAATACATTTGTAAAGGAATGGGTATATATGATTTCTAGTACAGGCATCCGGATTGAAAAAATATTTTCACACTATATTGCTTTTCAATCATTTAAAAAAATATTATTTACAACTTTGACCCAACCTCTTCACTTAATTGGCATTAAATAGTTATTTTTCAATATTTTTATAACCACATTTCTATCAAAATTCAAGGAATGGTTACAATCATCGTATAAAACTGAGTTACTTAAACTTTGACGTGATCTACCCCACTCTAATATTTAAAAAAAAAATCCTGGATAGTAGCAAGTTTATTCGCGATTTGCAGAAATTTCTTCCCGTCATTAACATTCAAACGTTTTTTTCTAGAAAACACTATATATGTCAAACTTCTGCGATTTAACATTGAACAATTTTAGATTTAAAGACTTAAGAACTGAACAATTGAATATATCCTGCAATTCGATGTGCCTAATATAAAACCTTGCTTTATTTACAGCCTTTACAAGTACAAAAGATATGAAATTTAGGGAATCCAAAACTAAAGTTTGAAATTAAATGATTTTAGCCATTAAACGGTTTATTTTGGAAAATAGGATATGGTAAAGTCGTACGTAATCTTATCACCTACAATAGCAGAGGCCTTTCATTAAAATAGCATACTTTTAAAAGATTCGGTAAGGAACAGAGTGAAAAATATTTGGACCAAACATAAAATTTGTTAAATAAAAACTGGTATATGTTAACTTTTTTTGTAAACTATCATTTCTTCGTCAAAAAATAGGATCAATAATATAATTGCGATTCTTTAAAAATATATTTAAATCTTTTCCAATACCACTCTTTTTGTAATTGTAGCACATTAGAATGACGAAGAATTTTTAAGTTTTTATGAACTGTTTTGGAATAGACGATTTTTGATACTTTTGATATATAAGGTTCTATCTCGGGTGGTGACGTACGGAAGCTTGAAAATTCCATGTAAATTGTATTCAGAATAGTGATGTGCATTTACCGTCATGCTCGAGCATGCTCGATTTTGGTCGGTCATGACCGAGCACAAGCGAGCAGGACTAGTCATTCTCTAATTTCTTGTAAATGGAATGTATCTTGGTAATATATTAACAAGAATTTAACCTAAGGTCTCGACCCATAATTTAATTACTAAGAAAAAAATAGCTGCACTACATAGTTTAACCTGTTATTTTAATAATGCCCACCTTCAGTATCTAGAAAGATGTAGAAAATGGATTATATATAAAAAAATGTACATCTGACTGTTAGTAGCAGACGACTATTGGGAGAAACTGGCTGAATTTCAGCGGGTTATTTGAAACGCTATTATATAAATATTAAGATTATTTTATTCAAATGAATGGGATAAGTACATTTTGTAATAAATTTAGCGCTTTCAATATTAATTACTTAATTTTACATGACAGGAGTTTGAGATAAAAATACTGTAATCAATTCTGGCAAGTACTTTAAGTAGTATGTATTTTTTTATGTCATGTGTTTAGATATAAGAATATGAATATATTTAAAATGTATTTAAACAATTTGGGAATGTTTTCAACATTATAGTAGAATCTACTATTAAGCGGGAAAACGGTAAAAATAATGATACTTTCTTCTTAATAAAATATACTGAGTATATTTTAAATATTTGAACTCACAGTTCATAGCATACTTTTTACAATTTTTATTTAATGTTCATCAAATAAACCACATATTTTGAAACATTATTTCAAATAGCCCGCCGAAATTCCAAAATTTTACCTGAATTATCGTCTGCTACTAGCAGTCAGAGAGGCATTTCTTTATTTATTTTAATATTATATACATTTCTAAGAGCTGAAAAATATATACGAACAAAATAAATGTCTCAAATTCTGACTCCAATTATTTGTTATAGTTTAAACACGTTATGTTTGCTTAAAATTAAACAATGACCGCTCTTGCTCGCTCTGCTCGGTCATGACCGAGCATGCTCGGTCTTGCTCATGCTCGAGGACAAGCAAGGTGGTAAACGTCCATCACTAATTCGGAACACCAGCACCCTTAGAACTTTTCAACTTGCAGTCCGAGATAAAACCTTGTCATTTGGACAAGCTAAGATATTTTATAATTGCAAATGTAGAGACATCCACATTTAAATATTTTTCAATATTTACTTAGTCACGTTTTTAAAATCGACTATGTTTCATACAAATATAAATTTTTAAATGTTCAATTTTGATGCATTTAAATGAAAATTCTTCATTTTTGAACAATTCATTTTAAATGATTGTTTCTAAGGATTAAATTTTTAATAATTAAAATTTTCAATATTTTGCACTCAAGAAATTATCACAACTGCAAAGATCGGTCCTATCATAAAAACATCTGTTGTAAAAAGCATAAGCTCTTTATCACTTATATAATTTGAGTATACTTTAAAAATACGCACATTTTTACAAGAATAAAGAATTGTGGTGAAATTAAACATGCTTCCAGTTTGGTAATTAAGTTATTATTTCGGTTTAAACGAATTATTTTAAAAGGTTCCATCAACTCCAGTTAATTTAAAGTCGTTATGACACATCGACTTTATTCTGAGGTTAATTTTTATGACCGAGATTATTCAGTGCTTGAATATTAAAATAGAACGGATTTGAATTACAGCATGTGAATTAAACGAATCATCCGATATTTCTGTACAGTATACAAAGCAATTTTTGTGGTAAAAATCTGCCAGCTGCGTGGGCGCACCTCATTAATAATACAGACTTGAATTAAACTTTAGCAAAAAAATCTCTTTTATATCCTAATTTTTCTACGCATCTTCATATTTTTAATTTTCCACGTAATTGAGTATCAGGGATGTCTAATGTTTTATTTTCAATAAAATCTACATTTTATTATAGTATCCACCCCCAACCACCTCACCCACCAAACCTTTTGAGTCCAAGTATCATCCCCCACTCAAACTCGTAAATAATAATATCAGGGATCACAGTCTGTATTCTTTCTAAATAAGACGAATAGAGGACTTTTTTCAAAAATAGAGGACTTTTTCCAAAAAAGAGGACTTTTGAAGTAAGTTTAAAAAAAAATGAAGGATGGCATATGAATCAAGGTTAATCAAAATTTCATTAGTGTTCGGATGAACAATTATATATTTTTTTGATGAAATTAGAACGAAGTCAGTGGGAAACAAGATATCTTCGAATGAACGTATGTACATGACCATTTACATTGCAAACTAATAAACCTACATGAGGGAAGTCAGTAAAAAATGAGACATCTTTGGATAAATGTCTGACCATATATGTTAAAAATCAATGAAACTGTATAAACTCTTTAAAGGATGTGCTTAATAAGTTACAACTTAAACAATCGTGAAGCACAGTCTTCTGGCAGTCTTTTTATACTTATTGGAATGGGATTCATATTTGAAATCGATACGCGGTTGATACAAGCAGTACCAATCGCTCGTGAATACCTTTACCGTCTGGATTGTTCATTGAAGAGTTAGCAATTTGTATCAATAAACCTAAGGTTAATCGGATCTTATGCCTTTTTTATTGAGTTCACACATCCTATATACAGTTCTAAAAATACTTAAGTTAATCTCAATTTTACTTGTCTTATTTAATTAGCATCAGTTGTAGCTAAAAAGTTTACAGCCATTTCATTACATATGGAAGTTTTTCGAGTTTACAACTCATAATAAAAAATATATTATCAATAGGAATAGATAGTCTTACAAGCTTTTTCTGAATTTTAATAGGGCATTACGGCTTTATAGTTTATTAAATTAGTATCACATTGAACACTAAAGAAAATATTGTTACTGTAAATTACCAAGTAACGGTATGTTTTTTATTCAAAGAAAGAATATTCTTCTCCAGGGCAGAAGAAGGTATTAAATACCTTGTTCAACTTTTCTTTTCTTTGCTATTGTTTGCAGCATTTCAGTAGTTCTCTTTCGGAGAATTGGTTGTAACCTATCTACCTCCTGTCGTTTTTCTTTTTCTTTCACCCGAAGTTTTTGTAAACTGTGAATTAATTCTTTTGCAACTATATCTTTAGCATCTCTCTTCACAACCAAATTCAACTCATCTTGCATAGATTCGGCATCAAGCATGCCATTTTTGAAATCCTGTTCTGCTGATTTTAAATCACCCACCAATTTCTTGACTGTGTTTTGTTCTTTCTCTACACTTTCTGACAGTGCTTTCTCTTTGGCTTCAACTTATGTTTTAGCAGCTTTTTTCTCAGCCAAGTAACGCTGGTATGACGAATGAGCCTTCTGTGCCAGTCTAACTAATTCAGCAGTTATGGATACTTTGTGCACCATTGTATCATATTTTTTTTAACCATCAACAATTTCAAGTTTTGTATTTAAAGTTCTTTCCGTCATTCTAGTTTTGTCTTCAGTTAGAGGCCTTCCTAAAAGTGAAAAGCCTCTTTCTACATCAGCGTTTCCATGTGTCAAGAGCAAGAGCATTTTGAAGAACTCGCTTTATCTGTTGATATCTTACACTCGGATTTGAATGATTTTGAAGGCTAAATATGAGGCTCCAATGAGAATCAATTCTGTCATCCTTGTTCAGTTTGATTCGCACATTTTCGTCCAGTTGTAGCAACCACCATTCGCACTCTAATTAATTGGTGTCAAAACAAGGGAGTAGTATTTACTGTCCACTTTTTCTTATGTACGATACACTTTCAGGTTTCTTCATATTTTCAGGCGAAAGACATTGAAAATATTTCAAGGTTTTGAAACATTTAATTTTTGTAAGTAAACGATTCACTGCGGCCGCGTAAAATTCTTTTTATTCATACCTCGGTCGAAAGTACGTGTCTTAGGCATCAATTTTGAAGCAGAAAACGTAGGATTTGTGCATTTGGTAAAATTACACGCACGCCATCTGTAATAGTGGGAGCCAAAAAGTTTATTGTGCACACCGATACTCCGCCTCGGGCATCATGACGCGCAGTGCAGGAACTTCAATCAGCCTGCCCTTATGGTGTAATATACTATTACTTCAGGTATGAAAAACAAATATTCTTTCTGAGATAAAGCTGCAACTGTGCCTTTTACTGTTTTTCCAGGATTTACCTCAAGCAAATCTAAACAGTTTTTTCCCCCTTTTAAGCAGTGAAGTAAGTTTTTCCCTAACAAATGAAGTTGATTTCAGAAATGGTTCTTTGATAATACTCGATAGCAAAATCAAAATCAGCAGTTTTAACTGACCATACAGTATGTGAATAAGCGGGTCTTCTTATTGCATAATCCAGGTAAATTCAGTAGTGAAGATCTTGGATGTATAAACGATAAATTTTAAAGTGCTCTTGAAACGCGCGTGTTTTAAACACTTTATTATATCAATATAACACTGCTTTTCAAGAGTCGAAGATTCATTCTTTGGAATGTACGTCAAAAAATAATTTTTTAACGCTAGTAACTGCTCATCTACTCTTTCAGCTGCTGGACCTACCGTTAACCACCTTATGGTTATGTGTTGAGTAAGCTTGTGTTGAGGAAAACTTAAGATCATTTTGAATCTTCTTAAATATTTCACATCACACGTTCCTGTGGTGAAAGTAATAGACTCACTATGAAATCGGAAACATTTATAGAAAGGAAGTTGCAACCCTTTATAAAAGAATTATGCACAATATGCAGCTCACAGGTACCTATGTCAAGCAGGGGTTTAGCCTTTAACGTTTTCAACTTTTGTTAGAACAAAGTCATGACGGTTTTATTGACATTTGGTCCATCACAACCTAGAGCCAAAACCTTTTTTTAACAATAAACCGTTAGAATCAAGTGACTTTTCCAAATGCTAAAATAAAATTGTACCAGGTGCTAATCCCAAAAATTAAGTCGCTAAATGACAACATACAATAATGTTCTTGCTTTGCAACCAGTATCTTATTCTAATTTGCATCTTCTTCTTACTTTTCACATTGCTTGTATAATCAAAAAGCCAGCAAGTCAACACATCAACTTTGTCGATATCTTTAATAATTTGTTGGTGAAAATAGGGTCCTAAAGCTTCTGTGATAAGATACTGAGCTTTACTTGGAGACAATGAAAAATTATCTGGTAGAGAACTTGGAAACATGACTTGAAATAGTTTTTTTTTTCTTGTACATGACGCGATGGAACTGCAGCTTAGAACCGTTTCCATACACCAATACAGTTCCACTCTTGTTGAAGATTCTTTTGGATTAAATAACGCACCATTACTGTTCAAGCCATTCGAATTATTAAGAAGTGAAGTCTGAGAAGGCAATCATTTGATAGGAGCTACTGCTGGCTGAATAAATGTCGGTTCAGATAATTTAGGAGTTACTGAAACTGCTTCAGAAGTCGCTAATAATAAAGTCTGACCTGATTTTCATGTATGCAAATTTTGTATGTGTTTGTCAGTCTTCGAATGCTGCATAAGTTTTGCAGATCCCTTGTCAATTGCAATGATTACATTTGGACAAATTTGGCAGAAAAAATACTATAAATCGCTTTGATTTTTCTGTGCCCATTGGGATACAGTCGTTCAGGTATTATCCTTGAGAAGTAACCACTTATCTTGAAATTTGACTTTTTTCGACATGTTGAGTGCAGTATTTTAATTTTGCGAAAACAACTGAAATACAATAAAAGAAAACAATTAAAATCACAAAAATGACAAAAAATTAAAAATTATAATAAATACGCAATTCTTCAAAACTGAAATTTTTACCCTTATATTGACTAACCAGGCAACTAAAGAACAAATCAATGAAAAGTCTACATTGAAAAAGCTTTCATTTAAAATGGCGAAACGTTACTGCAAAAATAAAATATTTTAAACAATATATAAACACATTTTTCTACAGAAATCTTCCGAATGGCTTAAATAATTATTTTTTCTTTAAATAATTGTACAGCTTTTTACCTCTTTATCACAAAATTTTGTCTAAAATTGTTTAGAAATAGAGAAAGTACAGATGATCGAAGCACTCAAATAAATTTGTGTCAGATGTGCCATAATAACAGTACTAATAATTATAATTACAAGAATGAACTTAGGCAACTTTAGTTTTAAAAAACAAATAACACAATCATAACGATCAGGATAGACCAGAAATAAGCTTAATAAGTGAACATAACAAAAAATAACATAACCTGTATTTCTGGAGACAAATTCATTTTAGAGGAAATAGAAGAAGAAATAAAAGCTACACTTCCACAAAGCCGTGAAATGAAAAGAAGTGAATACATTGTAAATATGTAATGTGTGGAACATTATACACGTACAGTCAACTTACCTAATCTTGAAATCACTCGATTAAAAACATAAATGCCACGTGCCAGACATTTCCATGGATCCGATAATCAATATATGCAATTATGGATGTATGTAAAAAGGGAGGTTAAGTCTGTTATCGATTAAATCAAATGATGCACCGGTACGATATCAAACAGATAGATTAGCGACATCGATATTGCGAGAGCGCGTAAATATTCAAATATGTCAAATTGATCAAATAATGAAATTTCTTTATCCTGATGTGTTCCTGATGCTCAATTTTTGGTTTTGGTGTGTATACTAAAATTGTATTTTTAATTTTAAGTTTTTGGCTGAAAATAGAGGCAATATAGGAAAATTTTCCAAAATAGCGGAAATAGAGGACCATTTTCAAAATATAGGAAATAAAGGACCGGCTGTGATCCCTGTAATATCGACCCTGACTTAGAAAAACGCGAATGTCTCCTAAACAGGAACCGGCCACAAGTGCCATTTTCATACGGACGTCCACATTTATTTTCTAATCTAC
>JAUELO010000012.1:11586450-11597313 GCA_032357855.1 Amphibolips quercusostensackenii
TGTTGAGAAATAAAAAAAAATTCTTAAAAACGTTGTTTTTCTTGGTCAGGCCGGAAACTTATCAATCCACCCTCGTATGTTATAAAATAGGAGTACCGTATGTTACAAACTGTGGATGTTTTCGAGAATTCTGCATGTTTTCGAGACGTCCATCAACAGACGACTATACCCAGAAAACACTTGCTCAGTTTCTGGCTGCTTTTGTCATGTAAAGAGTGAATTTGACAGATCATGATATTTGTCATGATATTTTGCATCAGCTTCACTGCCGGATTATGATAAGATTTCCTGATGCACATGGGAAGTACCTGTTTGCCCACTAGGAGGATTTGCGTGCACAGGTAATGCCATTGCTGCAGGATTTGTGATGTCCAAGTCATGCACTAAATGGGTAGAACGAATGTGTGATTTGTCAAATTCATAGAAGTACATTTCAAGTACACACATTAAAAAAAATATTTAAAATGATACAGAAATCAATATCATTATGATATGCCAAAAAATGTATACCGAAATCAAGAGCATTATGATCGACCAGAATGAATGATCAACTTTTTAGATCATAACAATCGTATTCGAGATGATGTATGAAGTCAAACCAAGATGTCCGATGTTCTTTGAGTACTTCAGCTCAAATGCGAGCTCTTTGTAGCTTTTGATTGTGCAGTGTACTCTTAAAGATAAAAAAACAACGAAACCTGATATTGAAATATGTCAGCTGTAAAGTGTAATGGTGACTTGCGTGCGGTTAGATATAATTTTGAGGTATTGTCGTCATGACATCAGCGCCAAAAATTGGCGGCCATTTAGTTTAGTCTAAAAATGACACTAAAAAATAATCAAAGTGATCCGAATAGACAGATCATTATGATCTCGAAAGTTAAATTTGATCGTTGGAGCAAAATGCTCTGCAACAAAAATTATCCTCTTTTTACTGTGCATAATCACCGAAATTATTGTTTCATAAAGCTTAGCACTTTCGCCTTTTATACGCAGTTTAATATTTCCAAATCCACCATCAAATTCCGGTATCTGAGCCATCATTGAAGTTGATATATAATAACGCGCTGTTCCACTTATGAGTCTTATCCAGTCCAACTTTCTGCTGTGGAAATTTTCCTCTGTACAGATTAGCTGAAATACTAATGGAAGATTTTCTGGATCGAATTACAGAAGATAATTCTGCAAAGACAAATTATAGGTACTGAATTATTTTATGTTTTTACTGTTGAATTAATTTATGAATTTATTAGATCAAGTCCATTTGAGAGGTATGGCCACAGTAGCGGGTGCGAAATCATGGATATATTCAACAATTTTTTTTGGTGTGAAAATTAATTAATTTATAAAACTAATTATGTGAACATGAAGCTTCAGCATCGAAATATCAGAAAAAATATTTTTTTTCAAACAAAATGGCCGACTTCTGTTAGTTACTTTTCGAAGTATTTTTTTAGGCGCTTCGCTGCTTGACAGCTAGCAGCCACAGTTTTCAACATAGAACAAAAGTAAAAAATTTCCGTTAATTTGCATAAGAATACCTAGAAATAAACGTACGAAAATGTGAAAATATTGATTTTTTTGAAAATGGTGGACATTTGAAGTTAACAGTCGAATTTTCCGTGAAAATATTCGTATAAAATAGCTCATAAAATAGAAAGTCTTAAATCTATCAGAAATTCCGTACGGTTTTATCTGTAAAATGTAATTATCAAGATGTGTTTAAAATGTGGAGTAGATCGGATAAAAATTGTTAAAGTTATTTGTCAAGCCGTTTTGAAAAATGCTAGTTTGAGAAAAACGCGTGTAAAGTTTTACGTACGAAAAGCAGAAAGCAACTAAATGGCTTCCTTTCAACTGTTTTTTTTTTGGCAGTTAGAGATGCTCTTATAGTATATTTTCGTACACGTAGACAAATAAGACACTCTACATGCATTTCTGAATTTATCGATTGATGGTTAGTCGTGCCCAATGGTATAGATCCGAAAATCAGAGTGCACAAGCGCACCACACGCAACCTCATGTTATACGCTCAAAATTGGCTTATTTTCGTGATGTTAAAGGATCGTTTAAGCAAAAAAAAAAAAAATAAATCGATTTTTTTATAATTCTACTAAGGACATACCCCTTAAAATCAGGCAGGCTTTACACCTCAAGCCGTCTTTCGAAGTCCCTCGGGAAATTAAAAAAAAATTCTCTATGACCAAAATAGCGACGATTTGTTTAGAAACATTAAAAATAGATTTCAAAGAAATCCACACTTATATATTTTACTACATTCTTGTGTAATTTGAACTTCTATGAGAAATATATTCTGTGATCCTTCTGTCAGATCGTTATATTATGATATGCAACAATATAGGTAATAGTTTTTCTTGTTTCTTGACGAACTCGTTCTGGCGCGCAATCAACCCAACACAGTAAAAAAAAGTATGATTTTTTTTGAAGAGCATTTTGCTCCAACGATCATTTGAATTTCGAGCATAACGACATAACCTCGAAATATAATCTAACCACACGCAAGTACTCCAAGAACGTCGGCCATTTTGGTTTAACTTGATACATGACCCCGAATCAGATCATTATGATCTAAAAAGTCGATCATTCATTCCGGTCGATCAAAACGTCATGATTTTGGTATGACTTTTGTTGCATATCAAAATGATATTGATTTGGGTATCATTTTAAACTTTTTTTTTACTGTAAACACATTTTGGCTCTAAGGATTTTCTCAACCCGCTTCTGCTATCTTCTCCTCAATTATAAAATTTAACGATAAGGAAGTAAGTGAGTCGCAAATCTTAATTAAATTTACGTCATCAATGTCGGACAAATGGATTAAATAGTCATTCAGCCTCACTAATTCATATATATTATATACCTTATTTAAATATGATTTAAGCATATTCAATATGCTGAATAAATAAGGCAACGACTATATAAACATTCTCAAGAAACTTTCAGAACACTGATCAGTTCACAATATTCTACATTAATAAGTCCTTCTGCCTAATGAAAATGCAGATCCTTATTAGCAGTCTAGTCCTTACTATGGCTGTTGGACTCTTTTCTGTGGGTAAGAACGAGTATAATAATTGATAAAAGTGTCCCTTTTAAGTCATTCTAAAGAATATTTAGGTACGCAAATCCGTTTCCATTCCTTCTTATAGAATTAGTCCCACGTTCCGAAAATGGTTATATTATACATTTATATTATAATATTCTATAAAATTTTCGATTTCTGTTTTTCTTTTTTTTTCAACTTGTTCTTGCCGAAAAATAATGTTGCGATCAGTTGCGTAATTGTTTAAACAGCCATGATTTATTTACTCTCTGCTTTTCATGGATAAACATAGTTTAGCGACATATTTTCGAAAAATGAGTTTTTTGTATCAAGGGAACCGTAAGAGTTAGCTGAGTTTATCGAAATTAAAATTAAAATTCCTAATTATTTATAATGAAAAATAAATGTTTAAAATTGTGAATATTGACAAAATTGACTTAATACAATGAAAAAATATGTGGAAAGTACTTTGCGGCATCTGAAATTCGTAAGAGAAGTCAAATGCGTCACGAAATACAAGGAAAGAATATACGAGGCATTATTTCTGAACTACCTCAACTTTAGAAATCATATTCCGATTGCTTTGCAATTTTTAGAGTTTATTTGTCTGTGCGATAGTAGTTTACCCACCAATTTAAAGACTTTTAGTACTATACTATTGACGAATTACAGGGGGTAGATTATCAAAAGTTTTCTACTCTTCAAATACTTTTGATTTTTTAAAAAGCTTTTCGAAAGGAAAGCTTGACTTTTTTCCGATAAAGATGTTGGTCGACATAATGGGACTTGCAATAGCTATGGGATTATGCAAAGATATCCAAGCTAAGTCCTCCCTTGTGCACTCGGGCAGGTCGGCTAGTCCAGCCGATGCACCGACCGGCGCGTTTTTTCCAAGGTTTTGATGTACTCGTATACTTTTATTGTTACCGTAATATAAATCAGATTGGTAAAAAGCTAACATCAATTAACAATAGTTATAACTATTTATATAAACAAATTATCACCACACAGAATTCGTCCTTTTTCTGAATTAAACTTGGTCTCATGTATAGTGGAAAAACAAAAGACATCGACACACAAAGACTTTCGTTTGTTTTTCATATTGTACTCTATATATATTGTACTCTAATGGAAAATCAGTAAGTAACGTTTTCTGATTTGCCCAAAGACTTAAAAATATGAAGTGCTTGAAGAAAATAATGTAGAAATCTTGATTTACGGTCATCTAGAGTTGTGGAAGAGCCTGGTATTATTGTAAAGGAAGAAATAAAAAAGGACCCAGATTTTTACTTGCCTGAAGGAAATGAAAAAGAAGGATACAATGTTGAGAATCATTTAGCGGGTCTCGAAGTCCTGAATCAAATAAAAGAAAAATTAGAGCAGAAGGGCACTGCATTTTTGGTAAATATTTGTCTACTCACGCTTGCGCCTAAATCTTGAGGTCGCAGACAAATCATGCGATAACTCGGTGCTTCTGAACATGAAACCAAAAAATCAAAAGACTTAATTGCAAAAAGTGGAGTTTTGACTTTTCCGGAAGCCAAGCGAGGACAAAAGTTGTCAGAAGAAACTAAAAATTTGGTAAGGAACTTCTACGAAGATAACGGAAATAGCCGAATGATGCCAGGTAAGAAAGATTTCGCAATGGTCAAAGAACTAGATGGTTCTCGTGAATAAATACAGAAAACACTGATTATGTGGAATCTTTGAAAATTATATGCTAGATTTGTAACCCAACATGAAAATGTGAAGATCAGATTTTTAAAATTCGCTTTTTAGCTTCGCTTAAGAATCACGCATACAGCCTAGTCCCCGGTTAGACTGTCCGTGCGCGCAAGGGAAAGTCTCGATCGGATATGTCGGCATAACTGCATAACTACTGTTCGCCTCATAATGTTGACTAATATCACGTAGTATAAAAACACGAAAAACCCTTAAGAAGTCACTCATAGAAAATTTAATTCGCATTTGTAGAAAGGAAGTTATGACCATTTAAAAATACCCGTTTTGCCCGGTAAATAAAAATTTCACCCCCTGTAGTATATTAAGCAATTTATTCTATTTGAAATAATCAGAATTCTAGTTGTTTCAACTAGAATTTTCTATGTGCACATCTAACTGCAAAATTGCGAATTTTGTAGTTACCATGCATGAATGCTGTAAACTTATCTACCAGCTTTATAAAAGTAAGACTTGCCTGGGATTGAGTACTACTTAAGACTATAAATAATAAAGGATTTACTTGTCATGATAAGTAGTGGTATTGCCCCCCCCCCTTCAGTGACCGATATTTTCTCTAAAGGAACGAACTTATTCACATTTTTATGCTTTTAATTAGACGCGTTTATATAAATTATAGGTTATATCTTATTCTTTTAATCACACAAAGTAACATTTGTTTTTTAACATGCAAGTTTATAATAAAGCCAATTATTTCTTGATGTCTTTCTTTGGTGAGGATGTAGACAATACCCCTGTTTATCCTACATCATTGTGTAAATTCAGCACTTCTTGTAGGACTTTCAACCACTTCTTTGGCTTATAAGTATCCACAAAATAAAAATTTTTCTCATATAAAGAATGTTGTAAAAGAAAATTATTCTGTATTTGTTATCTTTATTGCAATTTATCACTGCATATAGCTTTAATATTTATATATATTTATAACAATACTAATTTATTAATAATAATGAAACTCAGTAACATTTATGCATTGATTTACATAGTCTGTTCTATAAGTAGTAAAACTGACTTGCTATATGCCGGACGGAACAATAGAGAGATTTAGGAACAGAATGAATGGTGGGGGATGCCAGGAGCCAAATGCCAAATGTCTGCAACAAAAACTTACACTATGATTAGGCAGGCGTACGAGGAGGATGCGGTGAGCAGATAAGCTGTTTTTGACTCGCGCTCTTTGAGAGTGCGCTCCATTTGGAGAGTGTCACGAAAGCTCACAATAAGGGTTCACTTCTCGCGTGATATTTACTCCGCAAATGCTCGGAGGCGACTTGTTGAGTACGCATTTGGTTCCTAATATCCCCCACCATTTATCCTAATGGTAAAAAATTCCCTCTATTGCACTGCCTGGGCTATAGAAAGTCAGTCCTACTACTTACGGAACACACATTGTATGCAACATTAATTAAAATTGAATTGAAATAAATTGACAGAAGTAAATTCACTCTGTTGTGAGGACAAGCGGGTATATCTGTCATTAGACAGTTCATATTAACTTTCAGAGCCATGTCAGGATATAGTGGTAGGGTCTTGTTATAATCATCCTTTTTTATCTTAACCATTCGATCCAGAGAATTATGCAAATATAGTGGACGAAGATGATTTTCAACGATTTTTCCAATAATGTAATCATTTCTTATTTTTACAAGCATAGGTTCTTGTACTTGTTGAAATAATCCACTTGATTGGTTTTGGTAACATATATACGAAGGCAGATGGACAATATCATAATAATCGCGTTGTAAAGCTCTTTTCCTTTCCAGCTGTTGCGCTCTAGTAAGACGTGCGCCCTGGCCTTCGTCTTCGCTCTGCGAACCTAATTCTGTAGGAAAAAATATAAACGAATTAAAGTACATCAAAAATATTACTACATGTATATTTTGGTACCAATATTTGGTTAACAGCATACTTTCAGAAAGTAATAATTAGTATTTTTTTTATTAAGTTTTGTTTAGAGTTGTGCGATAAAGAAATCAGTAAGAAAATCAAAGGTTGGAAGAAATGGCGGAAAAGCCTAGGACGGAAGAAGGGTTTTGGAAGGTTGTAAGCAGAGAGAAAAAAAGAAGGACAAGAGTGAGCCAGAATATTAAAATATAAGAATGGAAAACATATTTCATAAATTTTCTAGAAGGGGTAGAAAGGAAAGATGAGAAAGTAGAAAAAATAGTACGGAAAAAGCAAAAGAAGAGGACATCACAAGGGAAGAAATATTCAATGTGTAAGGAATAGTGAAAGATGGGTAGGCACGTGGTATATATGAGATTCCAAATAAAGTCCGAAAATCTTGTTGGGACAATTCACATTCAATAAGTCATCTCAGGACGAATCCTGACAAAAAAAAGTCATCCCAGAACATCACATCCCAATAGATAGTCTTCTAGGGACAAAGATTTCCGAAGAAAGTGTCATCCCTGTAAATCTATTACCATATAAACCTGTAAGTCCAATGCTGCTTTCAAGCATATTGTGCTTTCTCTAGGTCTGGAAGAAGATTTCGTGGTAAGATTTGTCCCAAGAAGACCTGTCTGATGTTGCCTCTGAGCATCTTCTGGTTTTTGGAAGCAAGAAGGGAATTCTTGGGCAGTCCGAAGAAGACCTGTATAGTGGTAATTGAAGGCATGACAACGTTTGTTGACTGCAGCAAGTGATTTTCCAAAAACACTTGTCCCGGAAAGACCTGTCTAGTGGGGCCTTGTAGCATCTGATTTTGTTGTGAAAGTTGAAAGTTATTGCCTGAGAAAACTTGTCCCGGGAATTCATGTCTGATACTAACTCCAAGAAGTTCGAACAGGGCCTCGATGCATCTGATTTTGTTAAAATGGGAAGTAATGTCCTGGGGAGACTTATCCAATATTACTAGCACTCGAGAGTCCGAAAGTATAGATGACGAAACAGATGGCCAACAGAAGAGATTTCCCAATATAGCATTGCCCTTGGGATGTGATATCCTGCGATAACTTAATGGAAAGAGGGGACAGGGGTAACCATAGTAAAGAAAGGATCAGTGGGGAAGGTTAAAAATTATATGGGGATGAGTTAATGCCAGCGTCAAATAAAATATGTGTAACCATTTTATCTGAGAGATTAAAGAAATTATATAGGGAAATAAATATAAGGTCACCGAATCAGACAGGATTTCAAAAAAGGAATGGGGGGTGAGGTACAATATACATGTTCGGAATTATCTTGAAAATGAAAAAAATTAAAAATTTCGTGAAGTTAATAGCGGCATTTGAATCATTAGACCAAGACAAAATAGAAAATTTAATTTTGAATAAAGGGATGAGGGAGCGTTTAATAAAGAGCGTATCGAAAATCTTAAGAGGCACAAAAAACAGAATGGTTGTTTAATAGACTGGTGTGACCGGTATAAGAAGATATGCATCAAAAATGTGAGAAAGGAGGAAAAGGGATGAGATTGAGAGTATACAAGAAAGGCATGTAAGGTGAACGCTAGATGTAGACTAGAGAACGCCTGAATATATGGTGAAAGATAAAGGACAAAGGGATAAATTAAGTACTAGATCGAAAAAGAGGGCATGGAAGTTTGAGGCCAAGTTCAGGGAGGTAAAAGCAGATGAAAAGGAAATAAGAAAAAAGAAAGGGAGGCCGATATAGTTAACGAGATGTAATGTAAAAAGGGGAATTCTTAGTGATTGGGGACTGAAGTACACTATAAAAAATTAGAGAAAAGAGTCAGGAAAAGACAATTTATATGAAGACGGTCGATTATTAAAGAATAAAAATATGACAAATGGTATACGATTATAGAAAAGGAAGAAGTAACAAGGTATTTAGAAAAGGTAGTTGGGAAGACAAGAAGGATCTGAATAGCAAGATTAAGATTGAAAAACAAGGCAAGAGGAGTGATTTCTTGTGAGAAGAAAGGTAACAGAAATTGCAGAATCTGTGAATGGGAGAAGGAAACATAGGGGCATGTATGAAAAGGATGCAGGAGAGGAATATAAGATGAAGAAGGCTGGAAGAGTTGAAATCTTCGTTCATACGTAGTTATGCTACGTCGTCTCGTCCTCTAGATCAAATTTAGTAACGCTAGTTGCTCGACTCTTAACCACAGATATTTTAAAGTAATTGTTTTTTCCCGCTGTCTCCAGGGGTAACCTGGTCCGTATTCTCCTATTTTCTTATTACGCTTTTCTGTGCGACTTTTACCACACGCGTCAAATATCTAGTGGTGTTTTTCGTAAATTAAAGTGTTTATCGCGTTTCCATTATTTTTCTAGCATGAGTCGCGATTCGGTTAAATGTGTCCATTCCGGAAACCGTTGTTCGAAGAGGTCTCGCGGCCACGTTCCAGAAAAATATTCAGTTGTGAAGCCGTATGGGAGATACACATTTAGATCCGGAGATACATGGGTCTTTAGATGAGGTATGGACAAATATTCTAAAATCAGGGCTTTTAAAAGAACAGAGAAAAGAGATCCAGGAAAATATCTGACCACAGCAAACTGGTCTGATGCTACAAGTCCCGATTCGTAACCTAGAAGTTAGCTCAATAGACAGTAAGTCAATATAAAAGGATTACCGCAGTTTCCAAGATATAAAGTTCAGAGGCCCCTCCAAAAAGAGCTGCAGGCCGGCCAATGAATAAGGTAAGAGAATTTGCAGGCAAAGGCCTTCAGAAAATATTTAAGGTTTAGGTTTAAAGGATTAATTTATGAGTTCACGTTTTTTCTTTTCGGTTTATGTACGGCTTCATTTGCTTTTATCAAACTCTCAAAGCCAGTAGCACACTATTCAAGATCACGATCGTTTCTCTCAGTGATCCATCTGGATGATTCTCTTTTAGTCGGTAAATCTAGAGACGAGTGTGCCAGAAACGTATAAAAAAATTGTCGTACGTTAGAGGAATTAGGTTTTGTCGTAAATAAAAGAAAAGTGTACTTGTGCCGTGCAAAAAAGTAAAATTCATAGATTTTGTTTGGAATACGGAGCAAATGCTGACAGAATTAACCCCTGAGAAAAAACAAAGAATTACATTTTGGGCCCTAGATTTGATAAATGAATCATCATGCAGAATTAGGAAAATGGCTCAGTTCGTAGAAACCTTAGTAGCAGCTTGCCCAGCAGTTATGTACGGACCTGTGTATACACAAAATTTAGAGAGGGAAACATTTTTAACGTTAAAGAAAAATAATGGGAATTTTGATAAAAAGATTAGCATCGCCTAAAGTTTAATACCAGACATTCAATAACGGATTGAGACCATCCCTGCAACTAATAATCCGATTAGTAAATTAGATTACGAAATTAAGATTTTTTCGGATGCTTCCTTATCCGGGTCGGGAGGAGCCTGTAACGGCGGGACGGACCATGGCTGGTGGGATGAGCAACAGCAGAAGTCACACATACATTACTTGGAACTTCTTGATGCAGTATTCAATTCCCTACATGAAGCTTACTTTGTAAAGAGATTTGGCTGTGGTGTGAATAGCGGAGCCTTTTGATCTTCGTCTTATATATCCCATTGCGCGATAACGTAATAGCGGATAAAGAGTCTCGCAAGCTACCTCCAGAAACGGAATGGGAATTAGCACCTTGGGCCTTCAATAAAATTAAATCTGCTTACAATAACATCAAAATAGATTTATTTGCCTCAAATAGTAACACAAAGTGTCCTAAATTCGTATCCTGAAAAAGGACGCAGAGACACACGCAATAGATGCTTTCACGATTAATTGGACAGATCAAACATTTCATGCGATTCCTCCATTCTCAACAATTCTAAAAACCCTCCAAAAATCATCTTAGATAAAGCTAAATGGACAGTAGTAGTGCCGCTTTGGGCAGCACAGCCGTGGCTCCCATTAAATGAGTCCCTTTTAGTAGAAAACCCCATTTATTTAGGACCAAATACTAAATTATTATCATGTTCTTTTAGAGAAGACCATCCACTGTCACAGAAGCTTACACTGGTGGCAGGGAAGCTCTCGGGGAGGCCTTCGCTCAACAAGGAATGCCAAGAGATTTTTTGCCGGTGATACTTGCATCGTTGTCCGAGAGCACGTACCGGCAATACGAAAAACCCTTACGCTTAT
>JAUELO010000012.1:11597413-11612842 GCA_032357855.1 Amphibolips quercusostensackenii
GCCTCAGTCTCCTCACGCACTTTCATTCTCCTATCGTCCAATATCATTTCATGCATTTTATTGACGATTTCTGGCGTGATGACCTCTTTTGGTTGACCTGAACGTTCGGCATCACTTGTGCTAGTACGACCACAACGGAACTCAGTAAACCACTTCTTAGCTATTGAAATTGATGGTGAAGAGTTCCCATAGTATTTATCAAGCCTTTCCTTTGTGTCAGTAATGGTTTTTTCATGCGAAAATAATGCTTTATCTGCACACGAAATTCACTTTTTTTCATTTTCGTTGAAATTTACGAGGTTTTGTGCTGTAAATTGCTGTAAAACACAAACTGCATGACCCAGCTTGCTTAAAATTTAACAGTAGTCTATTGATAGATGACCTTGACGGGATCCGTATTGCATTTAAACTAACTGCGCAGAAAATCAAAAAAGTCATTGAGTTTCAAACAGCCCTCATAGTTGTTTTGCTATTTTTATTCTACAAAAATATCTTATGAAACAGCATGCTTCAAAAGAAAAAGAGCCTGCAAAAAAGGTGCTTGATAAAAAAATAAAATTTCGGTATGGTATGTTTTCTCGAACATTTTTGGTAGAAAAAATTGAGAAAAAGGAGTAAAAAATTTACTGGTTTAAAAAAATATTACAATTCTGAAACTGATAGGGAAAAAATTATTTATCAATTAACACTTCTATTATCAATTTTTATTTAAACTATAGCTACCTTGATGATTCGCATGTTCATTACTCTTCCCAAAATTTGACAGAAAGTCCCTAGTCTTGGGCGATACACCTGATGTTATTTCTGTGAAAAGACAAACAATGTTGATGATTTTGTAATATTAAAATTGTATTACAAATATTTAAAGCGAAATTCGATATTACATTAAATATTGTACAAGAAAGTTATAACATAAATTGTAACCAAGGTTTATTAAGTAATTCTAAAAGATATCTTATTTTTTCACTTTAATTAATTGAGAACCTATCATTGTTGAAACTTTAGTGAAAGAACCTGATTCCACAACAGTTTCTTTGCGTTGACAAGTGATAAATTTAATCTAAATAAAAAAATATATGTACACACTTATTCTATTTTACCTTACCTTGAAGTCTAAATCAACATTTTCAATAGTTCTTTTGGGTAAAAAAGGTGACGTGAAATTCACAGGCTGATTAGTTTAAACACTGATTATAATGACTTGTGAATTCCGGATTTCTTAGTTTTTCTCCCTAAGAGATATTTTTTCTCAAAAACGTAGAAAACTTCTAACTTTTCGGGTATTAAAGAAAAGTTTCATATTCCGGCTTTAAAACTAGAAAATTCGGCAAAAATCGGCAAAAAGAAATTCAATCCTCTAAGGTATAAGGTTTTCATTGAAAAAACTATGAAAGACTAATTAATATAAGTAAGTCATGAAAATCTATCTAATTATCATACTTAAGTAGCAAAAAATATTTCTAGTAATAATTATTTGTTATTATAGAGTTTATATAGTACATCACATCCATAAATATGTAATAGATATATTTAAACACACTTATTGTAAAAAAGGAAGCATGCAAATAAAAAAATTTATTCTTGACTCACCAATGGAATTAAGAATAACGTATAAAATGAAGACGACAGCATTAGAGATCCTCATTTTTTCAAAATGTAGAAAAAACTGGTTAACGCAGAATTTTGAGAACACATTAACTAATAAATATTCTGATGTTTCATGTATATATTCTGTTCTGAAATACTTGTGTTTTCATCAACACGAGCATAAATTGCGTATAAGAATAATTTTAGGAGTTAGTGCCATAAAATTTTTCAGTTAGTATCACATAATTCATTTAGTTAAAAAGTAAACTTTCGCACGTTATCTCGACAACCTCAAGGAATTTTACGTAATGTATACAGAGTAAATATAAAATCGCTCTTTGACAAATATTTTTCAGGCAAGTGTCTTGCGTAATAAAAATCCATCCAAGATTTTAGGTTAGATAATGTCTCTTTGTTCAAAAATATTAATAATGCTTTACGTAGATTTCAGAAACTAGAAAAAAATTTTTTCTCAATCCAATTTATCATCATTTTTTTTTAAAAGTAGTTCGCCAAACGACAAAAAGTCATTTATAAAACAGTATTATTTTATAAAATATTAAAAATTTTTAAAAGCAAAAAACTGTTTCCTTTCGTGAAATTACCTGACAATTTGAAATTGCTTTAAAACTGAATACAAGGCATTAAGAAATTACCAAAAGATATGAATTTCAAAACCAAAATAATAAATTTTTAAGTGATTAAAAAATGAGAAGGTTCTTTAGCATTTTTGTTTCTTAAAATTTCAAAGAATTTTACAAGAATTTGATTTTTTGTAGGATTTCAAAGATTTGAAGAGATTTTAAAATATTTTTTCTATTTGTAAAAATAACTATTTGGTTTAAAATTCATACATTTTGTTTAAAATGTATTGCTTTTAGTAGAAAATTAATCTTTGTGGTATGAAATTTATCTTCTTGCTTGCAAGTTCAATAGTTTAGTATACATTGTTTTCTCTCTTGATTGCAAAATCTTTGTAAGTTAAAATTTCAAATTTGGTACAAAATTTCGCCCCCTATTATCTTACAAGCCTTCAGGACTACCATAATTGTCACATCTGCGGCATCTTTCACTCGCGGCAAGTCTATGTAGCGGCGTCTCTCATCCAGGAAAAATTTTCAAGTCCACATTAAAGTGGCAAAACTGCAGCAACTCTCTCAGGACCAACTTTCACATCTGCGGCATCTTTCGCCCGCAGCAAGTCTCCCCAGAGGCAAATCTCCCCAAAAAAAATTTTTTAATTGTAGTAGGGAAGATGGAAAAACTAAAGAAAGTCTACCCAGCAGCATTTCTTACCCGAAAAAATATATGTTTATAAAGATAGACAAACTGCGGTCAGTCTTTCCAGCAGCATCTTTCTCCTGAGAAAATTTTTAAACTTGTTGTAAAGATGGCAAAACTGCAGCTACCTTTTAGCGGCATCTCTCGTCCAGATAATTTTTCTATGTGGTTTCATAGATGGCTAAACTACAGTAGGTCTCCCCAGCGGCATCTCTCTCGCAGAATATTTTCTACGGAGCACGGAAGATGGCAAACTGCAAAAAGTCCACCCAACAGCATCTCTTATTCGAAAAAAATGTCTGTTCGTAAAGATAGACAAGCTGCGGCAAGTCTGCCTAGCGGCGTTTTTTGCTGAGGAAAATTTCTAATTAGCTGTGAACATGGCAAAACTATGGCCTGTCTCCCAGCGGCATCTCTTTCCCAGATAATTTCTCTATATGGTTTCAAAAATGGCAAAATTGCAGATATTCTCCCCAGCGGCATCTCTCGCCAGATAATTTTTTCTATGTGGTTTCAAAGATGGCAAAACTGCAGCAAGTCTACCAAACAGCATTTCTCTTCCAAAAAAATTTTTTAGCTAGTTGTAAAGATAGCAAAACTGCGGCTAGCCTCCCAGTGGCATCTCTCGCCCAGATAATTTTTCTATGTAGTTTCAAGGATAGCAATACTGCAGCAAGTCTACCCAACAGATTTTCTCACCCAAAAAAATGTCTATTTGTAAAGACAGGCAAACTGCAGCAAGTCTTTTCAGCGGCACCTCTTGCCTTAAAAAACTTCCTAATTAGCTGTCAACATGGCCAAACTGCGTCAAGTATCTCCAGCAGCATCTCTCTCTTGAAAAAATTTTTCTCACTAGTTATAAGGATAGCAAAACTGCGGCTAGCCTCCCAGCTGCATCTCTCGCCCAGATAATTATTCTATGTAGTTTCAAAGATGGCAAAACTGCGAGGAGTCTCCCCAGTAGCATCTCTGGGCGAAAGATGCCACTGAAGGCTAGCCGCAGTTTTGCTATCTTCACAACTAGTTAAAAAATGTTCTTGAGCAAGAGATGCTGCTAGGAAGATTTGCCGCAGTTTTGCAATGTTCACAGCCAATTAGAAGCTTTTCTTAGACAAGAGATGCCGCTGGGGAGGCTTGCTGCAGTTTTGACACCTTTAAAACTAGTTAGAAAATTGTTTTGGCCTGTAGGTTTATCTTTTTAATCCTGTAGGTTTAATTCAACTTTCAGGGCCGCTTTCACCAACTCTGATCAAATACATGATTAGCTCATCATGATTACTTTTGAATCGAGGCTTTTATCATTGATAAATTTTGATGCGTTCAATTATGAACATTTTACCTCTGATAAGCCAATCATATACCCTCTAGATAGTAACTCTGATATTCTCTTGTAACGGCGATTCTGACTGGCCGCTACAAGAAGAACGTTTGAGTTTTTTGCGCGCGCACGGTACAAGCTGAGAACCAGCTGACAACGACATTAACCAAGTCATGTGATGTAAAGAAAACAGTATAAGGTGAGAAAAATGTGGTTGTAGGAACACAATCATTTAAACTTCAGGATATTCCGAAAGGTGACTTTAAGGAGTGCTTTGGAACGTGGAAGGATTGCTGGAAGAAGGTTTTGGCTTCCAGAGGACGGCTACTTTTCGGACAGACCATAGGATCCTATATGAATTTTGGTCTCAAGTAGAAATAAATAATGCTGCATCATAAATTAAAATCATTCTAAATTTGACTGATTCAAATGATCAAACATGCTTTGTCTGCAAAATCAGTCATTTCTACTGACATGAAATCAATCAGGTACTTGAAATAACTAATTTGCAGTCAACAGAAATGCCTGATATGATAAAATATAAATATTATTTCTCAATTAAAATTCTTAAATCAATTCAGGCATTTTGATAAATGATTCAAATTAATTATAACTGACTTATTAAAACATTAAATGGTACGGATTACAACAAACAAAATTACTAATTTTATTAGTGAAAGGTACTAAATACGCCATTCAAAAACACTGATTTAATAAATAAATGTTACATTTTAGATTATTTAAAGTTACTGATTCGGCCAGGGAATGTTACTGACAAGATCAGTTCGCACGAATTGATAGGAAATTTTATCATCTTGCTCTTGGTTCAAAATTTATCTTTTTGGTTGAATTTGACTGCTGAAAATTGGACTATTTTGTTAAAATTAAGTTGAAAATTTGTTGTCTTTTTTGTGGAAAATTATGCTTATGGGTTACAAATTTATTTTTTTCATGTTAAAGATTCATAATTTCACCTTAAAATTCATCTCTTTGATTTAAAACTTTGTTGCTACTATGTTTTTTTATTTCAAAAACCACTTTTGAATGATTTTTTAGTCGTCGAATCCGCATTATTTGAATCAGTTAAAATTGACTTTGAATAAGTTATTTTGAAAGTAGACGAAGTAAGACATATAAGAGAAGGTAAAACAAAGGGATTAGGGAAAGTAGAGGAAAAGACGAGGATTGATGAAAGGGAAAGTAGGGGAAGTGCGGGTAGATAAAATAGTGAGAATAAGGGTGAATTATATTATATTCGAGCCTTCCGGTAGAATCTAAGAAATTAGTTTAGGCCAATTGTATTTAGAAAAAAGTTGCATTCAAACAAAAGGCGCACTTTCTTTTTTGTTTTATTGTGAACCACGTGAATATTCTTTTTACACCAATACAATTATTTGGCTGCAAGATCATATCATAAGGCATCCTTCTAATACAAGAGGACTCTTCTTTTTAAAGTGCTTTCAAATATATTCTTACTTTAATTCTGATTTTGTACAGGGGATTTCTAAAAATTCATACTTTTCAATTTAGGTAGGGACTTTTCTAATAGAATTACGAATCGGACTTCCAAATGTGAATTTTTTAAAAGAATGATAATATTGAGCTGATACAGGGAAAAGCAAAAAAGCTGTCTCACGGTATTTTTTGTATTGGTAAGAAGTTCGGGAAAAGTAAATTATCTATCACTGTGGATCACATGTTCTATTAAAAAATCATATAAGATTGATCGATGGCGGCCTACTGGAGCCTCCGCGATTTCAGCTGGAGTCATTAGGGTAACTGTGCCGCTTTCCATGTTGATTTTGGCTCGGCCTTTACTGTGACTGCGAACATTATATGTATATATTCCAGCAAAAGTATTAGTATTGTCTAATATCGCAAAAACGTCACCATTAAATGTTGATAATACAATTTTTTCTTGTCTTGGCATAGGGCTAAATTTCCTTGGTCCTGTGAGTAATGCAATGGGTTTATTCGCAGGAAAAGTGTATCTTCGAAGTTCAAATATCCGGTTTGAATTCTTATCAGGAATAAGCCGAAAAAATTGAAGTTGGTCAAGTCCATATGTGCGTCCGTTAGAAGCTAAAAGCTTGGTAGGTGGTGCTGTAGAGTTGGCTGGAGGAGACCGGGACCTTGAACGAACAGAAGTTTCGGCAGGAGAAGACCTGGTCGAAGAATGAGGTCTGGCAGGAGAATGTTGTCTATGAGAAGAAGAAGAAAAAGAAGAAGAAGATTGGCCACCACGAGGTACACTAGGAATAGGGGCGCCATCAGGCAAACATTCAAACTGCGAACTTAACTCTGTAAAAAGAAATATACGATTACATTTTTCTGAAGAAGAAATGTTTTTGCATGACGTTTTGATAATGATTTAAAATTTGAAAATATTGTTGCACCTAATCAATTTTATTTATGCAAATGTACATAGATGTATAAATGAAACCTCGTTAGAATCGTCACTGGCATCCTCATCTGATTTGAGTATCATATTTAGACAAACGAGAAAATTAGGAAAGAGTGTAAAGAAAATCGATTAGCTAACTTATGAGTTAGAATTAACAATCATTTCTTCGTTGAATTACATTCTTTAAAAATACGTGAGCGTTAAGAGAAATTATACTCAATTGAATATATTTAGAGTTCTTTAAGATTAACTTCAAACCTTTGCAATTGTACAAAAAAATTAAATTTATAATTTAAAACTAATATTTTTTCAATAAAGATATTTGAAGTTTTACTTAGGTCACTTTCTCGTCTTTAGATTTTAAACAAAAAAAACGTCTTCTAGAGGTTGAAATTCGAAAAAATTCCAATCGATTTTTAATCTTTATTTATAAACTTTAAATATATATTTTCTAACGAATAATTATAATAACAAATTGAAACACGCAAAGAATCTCGTATCTGTAGCTTTGCAGAAAGTTCCTTTCCAAGGTTAAAAATTTTATATGATTACTCAACAATCACGTAATATTTATTCGGGTCCCTGATTCAGATTTAATGAGTATAATTTGCTCTTAAGTTATTAAAAAAATAATAAATTATTAACAATTTACTATATTGACAATAAGTTAAACCGTTTATGATCATGAATTATAAAATTTTGGACAGCAAACAATAGAAATTAAGCGTATAAATTTTTTCTTGATTTTTTAAATCCTGTATAATAAAACATAATATTTTGATTTTACAGTTCAATATCCCTCTTTCAGCTCTCATAAATTCTAGAATTATTAATTTATTTATGAAAATTAATGAAATGAAGAAAATAATTTAGTAATAAAATGTTCTATTTATTGGGTGTGAATTTACAAATTCTATTTGTTCTTGAGAAAATTTATTTAAAAAGAGCAAAGTAGGCAGTATAAATTATAAAAAATATGCCTTTTCAGAATTTTTCAATTTGAATAGGAAACCATTCCAATATGATTTTTTGACAGAAATCCTAATCCAATTTTATCAAATATAGCATCGTATATTCCTATCCACTTCAATACGCAATCTTAAAACGTTTTACTAAATTCTATTTGTCAAGAAATCTTATTCTTTTCTCTAAATATTTTTTTTATTGAAAGTCTATAATATCTAAACCGCAAAAGACCTATATCAAATCCTTTGTTTCAAAATCTTGGAAGATTTTGTGTATGTAACTTCATTAGTCCAGAAAGTTTATATACTTTTCAATTAATACTTTCCCATTAATACTCTACTAAATCCTATGTCTCGAAATCTGAAAATACTTATAAGATTCTATGACATGTAAAGTCTCATATTTTTTTATCAATAGCTTCCTTACTAAAACTCTATCAAATCTTATTCACACCTGACATGTGTTAAATCCTATTTTTTAGAAATTGGAGAGTTTTTATCGAATTCTTCTGGTTTAAAAATCTCACGATTTTCCACCAAGATATTATCATACAAACTCTATTGAATATTTTTCAATAATAAACTTCAATGAAAAGGATTTAAATTTCTTGACTGATACAATTTTATAGAAATTTCTGAGATTATGATAAGAAGGATTTGATAAGTTTAAGTCTGAAGTGGATAAGATTTTAATTTCAAGATTCCAGAACATAGGATTTAATACAAAATTCTGTGACAATAAGATTTAATAGAATTTTAATGGGAAACTATTATGAAATATTATTATATGTATATATATATATACATTATGTAATATATACGAAAATATACGATTTTTTGATGGATGGTATCTGATAGAAGTTTCCAAAATTTGTAAGATAGGATTTGACATCGATTCTACAAACATAAGATTTGATAAAGTTTCCATGAGAAACTGTTCATAAAAAAGTAAACAATTACGCAAATAATAAAATTCTATAAAAGAATCCGACATGATTTACCATATGGTTTGACAATTTTTTGTCAGATAGAATACTATATAACAGAGTTTTAACAAGAAACTCTAATAGAAAAGTATAGGATTTAGTTTACGAAAAAAGTTTCCAAATAGCAATTGGGATAAAACGCAGATTGCGAGGCAGAAATTGTCATTTGCGGAAAGTCTCAAAATGTTTTTAAAATTACAGATATAGTAAAGTATTTTATTTACCGATGGAATTGAGGATTACAGCCAAGATGAAGATCAAAGTATATAGGATCCTCATTTTTTGCAATCAAAGGAAAAACTGCTTTGTACGTTAATGAAGAATTCAGTTAACAGTGTGCATAATTGTTATTCTAATATATATGACATCCCCATCTCATAGGTTATACGCGTCAAGCCTTTCCTTGAGATATTCGTTTTTATATTTCATAAATTAGTTCAAGGTAAGAAATTTTATTACCTCAATAGAGGCTTTTTAGAAAATAATATGGTGATTTTTACGAACAGCGCTTCAAAATAAATCTTAGTCTCAAACATAAATTTTACCGAACATTTTATTCTTTTTGTCTTTATTTTAATTCTCACTTCTTTAATGTTAGAATTTGAAAAAGGATTGTGAACAAATTTAAAACAAATTAGTATCGTATTGGTTTTTTATGTGAAAAATGACTTTTGCGGATTGCATTAAATGTCTACGTTTTATGGCCCTCTGAGTCAGAAAAAATAGATTTACGTTGGTGTCCGTCTGTTGTCATTGTCGTCATTGCCGACTGTAAATGCGATTACTTTCGACAAAATTATCGTATTCAATTGCGCTTTGGCACACTTTTTATGAATATAGAAAGAAAAACGAGTTTGTTGGCTAGCCATTTTAGATCAACACTAAGAAATTCAAAGCATTTTCAAACATTTTTAGACCACTTGTTTTAAGATTTTAAAAATTCTGTGTGCGGTTTTTTATAGTTCAGAAAAAGATGACTTATTTATATAAACGACTTTTCTTAATGAAATTAAAATTACCAAAGAATAAAAAAGTTTCTATTTGGAATCCCTAACAGATTATTGAAACAATTTTTTGAATTTTGTAGAAAAATCGGGTAGATTTCTTTGGTTTCTTTTTTTATGCTCTTTTCATAAACTAGGAAAGCAAGCGCATATTTTAAAGCTAAAACTAAATTGTTTTTAAATTTATTATGGTGATTATGTAAGCCTCCATATGAAAATGAATGTATTATTATTAGCCGATATTTTTGCAAATTTTTGTGATCAGTGTTTAAAAGCATATGGTCTTAATCCTGCTCATTATTATACAACTTTTGGTTCAACATGGTACTCTACGCTGTTAAAAATGTTTGGAATTCTACAACACTTCTACAATATAAGAGTAAGGTTAAATTGCAAACATGGTATTGGAATGACGAAATTGCAATACATGTATT
Organism: Amphibolips quercusostensackenii; assembly: GCA_032357855.1. NCBI lineage: Eukaryota > Metazoa > Arthropoda > Insecta > Hymenoptera > Cynipidae > Amphibolips > Amphibolips quercusostensackenii. The sequence continues at coordinate 11,607,393 of JAUELO010000012.1, forward strand.
GTAAATGCTGTAAATCGTGTGTCACCGCTAGGCATTCCAATAAATGTATTGTAGCGTTTATAAGTCAAAAATTGTGCGCATGCGCCTCATTTAAACCATTTCCCTGTGCATGGTCTAACCATTGTGCCACTTGTGGGCTCGTGGGCTTTGAGGGTTAAGTTTTTGTGGTTATGTGTCAGTCAGAACAATATTTTAGATTGGAGGAATTGACGGAATTTACGAAATTCATAAAATTCACGGTGTTCAAGAAATTCACAGGTTTCACAGAATTGAAAGAATTCAAGGTATTCGAAGAATTTACGGAATCCAATAGCTTTACGGAATTCAAAGAATTTACGGAATCCGCGGGGCTTAAGGAATTCAAAAAATTCGAGGAATCCAGAAAATTCACAGAATTCGAGAAATTCACATAATTCAAGGAAATCGCGAGATTCATGCAATTCAAGAAATTTACGGAATTCACAGAATTTAAGAAATTCAAGGCATTCATGGAATCCCAGAAATTTGCGGAATTTATGAAATTCTCATAATTAACAAAATTTAAGAAAGTCACGTTATTCAAGCATTTTAAGAAATTTACGGAAATCAAGAAATTCACGGTCAAACAATTCAGCATAATTCCATTAATCATATTTATAAAATTTAATTAGAGCAGAAGAAAATCTAAGCCGATACGCTACTCAGCGACTCTCGCGAATCCTTATGTGGAAGGGTAGGTATATAACTAGCATAAGTTACGCGGAACCAGAGTGATTGCGTGCGCAACGACTTGCAAAGAGGGGATGAACGAGCCTACGAGAACGGGACCGCACTTGATAGGAGCGATCGAACAGGAGTCCGCCTGCGCTGAACTCTAAGAAGAAATATGGGTCTAGCGTCTGTCTGTCCGCTTCCGGGAAACACAAGGAACACTAGAAATTTAGTTTGCTAGAACGAGAACAGCGCTTGCCTAGCAAGGAGAAAGCACTGGAATTCGCGTTCAGATTCAAGAAGCCCGATAAAGCGGGATATTCATTTGGGCTCGTTATTTGAATTTCTAAAAGATTTTACTCATCGTGCGCCTTCTCCAGTCCAGGCCTAATGTCGTGGTTGGCTGATGTAAAGCAGCATTAGACACATGGATCCTTTTTCAACCCGTCACCATACGGGAGATTTAGGATCCTGATGCGAAGCCTTATAGTTAGTTTCAACCAATACGCCCTTAGCGTGGAACAGTGGTAATTAAAAAGGTGTTTTTTTTTAACCGTTTGTCAAAAGTGCAATCATCATATTTGATTCTTAACCCGTAGCCATACGGGAACTCATACAAGTGATCCGCTTTCCTTTGCTAAACACCACGAACTTATAACAAAGTTCATTCTTTTTTCCCACGCTTAAATAAAAATTATAGAAATCCTAGGAACGTAATGCTTCTGGAATGGTCATGTGCGGGATAAAAAAATAAATTTAATTAATTACAAAAATGGGATCGCGATTTGACTCTCGCTTTTGTGAGCCCACATCTCCTAATACAAAATTACAGAATTTAATTAATAAAAAAAAGGTAAGATGAGAACTTTTGAAATAAAGGCAATTTTGAATTCTGAATCTAGGGACAATCACATTTCCAAAGAATTCTTGATCGACAAATATTTTTAAATTCACAGTTTGAAGTTAGAGGAAAGTAAAGCTCACTTTAATGTCAATTGGGAACCTCAGTTTGTGAATAAGGTTTCTTTCATATGGTTGTGGCTAATAAATTAATTCGTTTCAGGTTCATCGTCCTTCCAGGGTTGGTACCGACTTGCATACTCAGGACCAATTTTCTCACTAAGAGAAAATTAAAGCTCTCCTAATGATTTACAAGTCTGACGATTGAATGTAAATGCACATAGAAAAGAATAAGGTTACAACGGAATTTAAGGAATTCGCGCGATTAACGAAATTCAAGAAATTTACAGGATTCACGGAATTCATGGAACTCAAGGATTTCTGGGAGTTCAAGAAATTTACGAAATTCAAGGACTTTATGAAATGCAACGAATTCACGGAATTTACGCGATTTAAAAAAATTGACGACATTCACAGAATTCTAGAATTTCACGGAATTAGAGAAATTCACAAAATTCGAATAATTTACGGAATTCGAGGAATTCATAGAATTCGAGGAATTAACGGAATGCGAGGAATAAACGGAATTCAAGGAATTTACGAAATTCAAGAAATTACGCAAATATACAGAAGTGTTACTGGCTACTGAACTCGTATTGTGAAATTCCAATACACGTAAGTAACTATACCGTAGACTCAAATAAACTAAAATAAAATTAATACTTCTGACAGACATTGACAAAGTAATGTATATTGAATTCGGTATTAGAGTTGAAGTAAGCCAATACGCAAAACGTTATGCAAAAACGAGCCATCCCTGCATAGAATTTTATGATAAGAATCAGGAGATAAGTTATTTGATGTACAATGATGCAAACAATCTTCATGGTTGGACAATGACGCAGGCACTTTCTTATACTGGTCTTGAGTAGATAACTAACGTTAATAATAATTTTAACTTTGATGTTTTAGATGACTCTCACATTGTAGTAGGTTTGGATTATCCTGCAGGATTGCACGATGCTCACAAAGATCTTTTATCTTATCCGAAAAGCATGAAATCACCAAGTTGTAAACAAGAGAAACTGCTCATTACTCTCCTGCCAAAACAAAAGTATATTCTCCATCAACGTGTCTTGAAACAAGCTTTATTTCTAAGTTTAAATCTAGTCAAAATTCACCAAATACTCAAATTCAATTAATTTAAATGGCTGAAAAAAGATATAGATTTCAGTAGTGAAATGCGTGCCAGGGCCAAAAATGAATTTGAGAAAAACTTGTTTAAACTTATGTATAATGCAGTATACGTTAAGACAATGGAGAATGTACGCTCCTATAGCAAATACTAATTTTCACAGTCATGCGTTTTCAGTAAAGATCTCGCTGCCGTGCACATAAATAAATTTAAGGTACATTTTAATAAATTTATCTATATCAAGCTCTGTATATCAGACATTTATGAAATATTAATTAATCATTTTTACTTTTACTAGATGCTTCCAAAATATCGTTAAGATTTGAGATTACTATAGACAGACCCTGATAGTTTGATCTATAGAATTAAATGCAAAGATCTTTACACGTATATAAAAGAAAATATAAGTAAATTTGACACTTCTAATTATCCTGCTGATAATGCTTTTAGTATGTCCCAATAAACTAAAAAGGTTTTTGGTCCTATGAAAGACGAGTATAATGGAAAATTTGTAACAGAGATTACAGAGCTAAAAGCGAAATGTACATCATCCGCGTTAATGACCAAGAAAAAAAAGCGAAAGGTACACAAGCAAGAGTGGTTGAGAAAACAATTAAACTTGATGATTATATTAGGTGTTTAACAAAATTTAAAACTCAGTACAGGGTAAAATATATTATAAGACTCTGATTGCATAAGATTGAATCCGTGAAGCACGTAAAAATATCTTTAAGTCCTTATGACAATAAGAGGTATCTTAAGGTAAACAGCACTCATACCTGAGCGTGGGACCATCGAAAAATAGAGGAAATCAAAGACTCTGCAATGGAGATAGATTAAGATTAGAGCTTCAAGATAAGTTTTGTATATATTGCAAATATTTTTAATAGTAAGAGAGAGAAAGTGTTAAATAAGATTTTTTAAATATTGTAAATAGGAATAAATTGCATAGAAAACCTTACACCTTATAGATGTAAGTTACGAACTTAATCTAGCACTCAAACTCAGTTTGATTTATTTTAACATTGCTTTAACATAACTGCAACGTTGTTAAAGTAATAAGTTGTTTTAACTCTAAAGTCCCCTCGATGTTTTTTGTCGAAGAATCTGAAAAAACAAGGTTACAAATCCGTTTAAATTCACAATTAAATATTATTAAACAGCCGATTTTTAGTTTTTTCTTTGTTTGGAAGCATTGCGAGGGTATATTTTGTGTGTACATCGAAGTCTCAAACAGTTTTAATAATATTTGACTAACTTACGACGATTTATTTCTTATAAAGTATTTGCATTTAGCGAATAAATTTTTTTAAATTTTTAATGCTTATTATTAAAAATATTGCTTTGATGAAAAAACCATGAATGAAAAAAAAATTTTTGACTCGTCATTCTCTATAATCTTAAATTTAAAATAATTAAATTCATGACTTCTAAAATTCCTGTTCAACGAGAAGTTTAAACCATACTTTTACTTGTTTTCGCATGGTTGGTGAGTTATTCGATCTTAAAGCTCAATTAGTAATAGTTATGAGTAAAAATTATTAAAGGCTGACTAAAAGTTATTTAGACAATAAGTTTATAAAACGCTATTAGTTTCTGTACAGGTAATGATAACATTACTCATTAGCTTGTATCTTTGACATTATTTTATTTCTCTTATAAATAATATATAAGTTAGTATAATTTGATAATAAATTAAATGGTTCCATGTGAGTTTGAACAAATTTATTCATATATTTATCACTTTGCAACGCTGAACTTATTGCTCAGTAGGACGCTTGACTAAAGCCCTGAAATCTATACTTGTACAAGAATGAGTTCCAAAAGATTCGCATACGGGTCAAAGCAATGAGTTTCACAATTTAAAATTTAAAAATGTATGACAAAAGTATACTATTAAACTGTACTCAACTTCTAGTAATCGAAAAGCTGCAATCTTTAAACAATTTAATCGTACACTTAAGAATAAGAGGTGAACACAATTCAGCTTTTAAGGTAATTATAAATAGCTTGACACTCTTCTTTCCAACTATAACAACCTCGAACATCGAAATACTAGTATAAAACTATAAGACGTTGAAGCTGAACATGAAGAAGAATCGATAAAGTGATTTAATAGTCGACAAAAAATACCATAAGGAAAATTAAAATTTAAAGTTGAAAATGGAGTTCGAAACTGTGAATACAAGCATATTCCTAGTAAAGGGTATACGCTCAACTAGACAACAGAAATCTTCACCGTGAATTGAGTAATGTCAACCAGACCAGTAACATATAAACAAACGGACTATCAGGATCCAACTATGGCTGGCGTTTTCTACAAGCAAAAGATTCTCAAAGTCAGGTATCCAGATGTTTACCTTGTACAGAAAATAGTCAAAAGACGTGGCAATAAAATCTGCGTTAAATGGCGTTAAATAAACTGAGTTTGAGTTTAGGTGCGAGTTCAAGTGCGAAATTTGTATCTATTAGGTGTCAGGTTTATTATACATAGTAATAAAGACACAAAATTCAAACTCATGTTACAGTTATTATATATAATAAAAGCATCATATTGAAACAGGACATAGCATTTTATTTGACAAAAGTACCATCATCGCAAAAACATCTAATATTTTTCCAAGAAAACACAGAGAAGCAATTGAAATCTTAAAACACCCTGATA
>JAUELO010000012.1:11706300-11717690 GCA_032357855.1 Amphibolips quercusostensackenii
AACCGTTTATGGCAATGTTTCTTACTCGAACTCTTGCCGAACAATACAATTTATAAAATTTATAAACAATTTTAAGGCAAAAATAGACATTCTATATATTACAATAAGTATAAGAATCGGGGTGCTTTTTTACCGTGAGTATCCTTGCCTCTCACGAATCACAGTCCTATACTCGTATGTTAACGATGTATCGTTTGCATTTAGGGTATCATAATTTATTTTGTGGACATTTTCATGTCTACATTTGCACCACCAAGCCACCCTCATTCATGATATAATCCATCAATTTTGTTAGATTTCTATTTTATAATTAAAAGATAAAGTTTTAACAAAACACTATTAGTATTCAAATTAGTAATCATATTAAGTATTATTGATAGTTTATTTCTGCATTCATTACGTTGGTTAAGTTGTGCACTTAGAATCTTCAAATGATGTATGGACCTTCACTGTTAATAAAAGTAATCGTAAATAAAATAATTCAACGTTACATGAATTTACTGAGTACATTCTATCAGAATTTAATTTCAGCAAGAATTCAAGTAGTCAAAAACTTTGAAAAAAAATAAACAGTTATTGGAATATTGGGTAAATGATAAAAAGTAATAGAAAAGTTCGCGCGCGTGAGCGCGCTTATGATAGTCTAGCATATTATAAAATACTGAAAGGTCAAAAAATAATTTTTTAATTATAAATCGCTTTTATCTTTTCTCTTTGCAGATCATAATGCCATCTTTATTGTATGCATCATTTTTCCTGGCAATAAACGAAAAGAACCTTTTATTGATTGATGCTATAAACAAGACGTGACTTTAGGGCCGTCAGGACTATACACGTTTTATAAACGTGACAAAGCGTGACTCTAAAAGAGCTATGAGTTAGATTGAAATCATTTCTTCATAAGACGTATAGTTCTTGTTTTAATTCTGATAACGCTGTTCAAAGAACGGTATATTCCAATATCCAGACAAACGACGCGAGATTATAAACACAAATATACTAAACTAATTATTACTCTCAAAGATACCTACAAAATAGCTTCTCTTAAAAAGAAAAATATTATGCCAAGTAGAATTCTAAATATGACATATATATGATGACATAGTTTAATAAGTTTTTTATAATTTTATAATTTGATACAAAATGAATAGTAAATTAAAGATTATTTGATTTTTTGACAAAAAATGTATACATTATACAAGATACTATTTAAACGAGTTCGTATACTTAATACGTGATTCCTCAAGTCATCAAAAAAGTTTTCTAAAGAACTGAAAATTTAATGTCCCGATCAAACCATGCGAGATAGGAAGCATTCAAAAAGATGTACTATATTAGTTTTAACTAAGTTTTGATAAGAAGTAGGGTTTTTGTTTTATTCACGATAGCACTTTTAAAAAATAGCAGATTCCGTTTTCCAGAAAAACTATACGATACAAGAAAAAATATCGTCAAAAGAAAAATTGTTCTTATCGAAAAGATTTACAAAACCACATTAGGCTATTCTTTAGTACGAAGTATAATTTTTGTTTGAATCGTAATTGGTCACGTAGCACCTATGTTTATTCTTATAATTTATGATAATAGATAATTAACAACTAAGCCAACATTAAATTCTTTCTAGAAATTATTTTAAAAAGGCATGTTTTCAGTCGTGCCTATTCATATTTTTGGTAAAGTCAATTCTTGTCGATTAGAATGTATAATCCAAGTTTTTACTGAGCATACACTCAAAAAGCATGTATCTAATATTTATCTTAAAATTTAAGGTAAAACGAGAAACACATAATCACGTTAATGATTCCCCTCTTCTTCGTTCTGACGATACATCTGATAACAAGTAAACTCAAGCGACGAATCTCGTATTATTAACTTGACAAAAATTTCCATTCTACGACTAAATATTTTTTATCATTCCTTAGCAATAACGTAATATTTCTTCGTGTGCTTGGTTCAAATTCAAAAAGCAGGATTGGCTCTAGATTTGATGTTTTGAAACAAATTTTAGTGACAAATTAAACAAATTTGTCGGTGATGTGAAAGAAAGATTTCGAAAGTATGACTTTACTAGAAAAAATTTCCACTTTAGAGGTAACTATTTTTTGACACTTTTATTAAAATACTTTTTTCAGAGGCGGATTTGACGCAAAATTTTATAAAATTACAATACTTTTTTTTATTTACGTTTTGCACAAATTCGCGAATATGAAGTAAAGAATGTATTTTCCAGCGATCAACGCAAGTCTGATTTTTTGCATATTGGTATCATTTTGTTTGGCTCAAAGGTTCTGTAAAATATCCTCAGTTGCACTCTTCTGTGTATAGACTTCTTGTTGTTTACAGAATGGCTCCAAAAAAGAAGGTCAAAACTAGTAGCCTATAGTAAAGCTACGTAATTTTATTTTTATTTTACGCAGAAATTGATCAACTTTGATTTGTGTGATTGACATTCTATCATAGAGTACGTACAAAACTGATTTTTATTAAGCCCTAAATCGAAAACAAACGAAAATAACATATATTTTTTTTATTTACGCAGAATGTCATGATGCTCAATATGCGTGCGAAGCGAGATTTTTCACACAAAAAAACATGATCTATGGTACCGCAGCTTATGGGTTATTCCACAAGCATTAATTAATATTTGTGCCTCTAGATATTTTTAGTTTTTGCATCGTAGCAGACTGCTATTGTTGCGAAAATTCCTGCGATGAAAATAAAGTTGAACATGTATAATTTTTTAAGATAAACATCTTTACGCCTCTTGCAAGGTGACATGATATTTTGTATCGCAATTCTTCACTCTTTGGGACACGTGTAGCAAACATAACTGATAACGTGAAGGGAAAGGGTAATACGCGCCACTCCAGATTATTGAAATTGTATATGTGTCTTCTGAGCCTTTAATACTACAATACCTTCAAAGGGGAATAAACAGATTGCCGAAATAAAAATATCTGAGAAAAATAAGATTTCCCCTAAAAGTTGTGTGGCGAACAGTCAAATAAATGATAAGATAAAGGAGGGAGCGTCTGGTATATATACTGCAAGATTTTGGAGAATATTCATAGTCATACTCCGATAGCTAGAAAAAATAAGGTTCTTTGAAACTCTCGTCTTCGCTTATGCGGTTCTCGTGCAATGCGCTAGTAAGTACCTAAAGAATATATACTGAGAACTTAAAAAGTGATCTTTCAATAGCAGTTTGATTCCAGTTTATATTTATTTCCTACTGTTTAAATAGCTATAAACTCTAAATAACTATGAATAATGGATAACACTCAAATAACGCCAATTTGTTTTCTGCTAACTAATAAAAATATACTAATTCAATGGGTAAAAAGTAATAACTGGCTCATTTTTCTGATACACATGATGTTTTTAATTTTCATTTTTAATTATTTTCTCTAAAGCCTATCCTAAACTAGTGTCTTACGTAAAATCATACCATTCCCGATAAAGGAATGCTAATTTTCTCAATATGCTAGTATTGTTTGGTATTTTTTCAAACTAATAATGACTTTCGAAATTAAGACACATATATCGCAAGAGAAAACTGGCAAAACAAAATTATTTAAAATATTTAAAGTATCATTAATCAAAGTATAACTCAAGAATTTCGGGTCACACTCATTGGCCATAACCCTTAACAAAATCACTACAACATTTGTTTACATCAAAAACTTTCTTCCACAGTTTCACTTATCTATTACGAAGGGGTCCCGTATTGGCAAATTACGCCTACAGAAAGAATAATTCAACTTAGAGTATCGCTGGGTCAGCATTTTTCTTACTATGAATACCCAAGTTCATCAAGTGTAAAAGAAGAGTTATCTCGACTCCTGGGTTTACACGATTTCTTAGAAAAAAATGGTAACATTATTGGATTTTCCCTGGGTGGGTCGATTCGTCTAATGTATAATCGTGATGGTGACCCAATTTACTTTGATCATGACGGAGTGAGACATAACACGACCGAACCTTTTCTGAGGGCAGCAGGTGCAGTAGGAGCACTGCCACCGTTAGGTGCACAAACCAGTGGTGCTAGCCGATTGTTACCTTTTTTTTAATTGCGCAAATTGCGTAAGATTGTCATTGTTTATCAAGTTTTGTATACTTGATGATAAATAAAGTACATCAAACAAATACATATCTGTATTTCATTCGAAGTGTCTAGTCGTTCAGCTTTCATGAGGAATAGCCCAGATGGGTAGGACATAACCGCTCTCCCTTTTGCAGCTCCATCAAACAAAGTTTACATGATCTTCGCTATTCGTTCTGACAGGTCCTGTATACAAAACCGGTAACGATAAAAAAAAAATGTTCACGAGTATTTTGAACAGCATTTTTATGGATGGAGTCTAGATTGCCGAAATCGACAATCCTAGTTTCTACTATTGTTGCAAAAAATCCTGCGATGCAAATAAGTTTGAAATTTCTAATTTTTTTAAAGAAACTTCATTATGGTTCTTTGTGAGGTTCTACGGTATTTTTATCTAAGTTTTTCACTTGCTGCGACATGTTTAGCAAACATAACTGATAACGTGAGGGTAACGTGAGATACGTGTCATTCTAGATTATCGAAATTGTAACAACTAATATATATATATATATATATATATATATATATGTATTGCAGTATTTTGAATAATATTGATTCATTGTTATAATTCTATAGCTAGAAAACATGAGGCTTTTTGGTATTCTCATTTTTACTTTAGGCTTTGTTGTAAAGGCTCCTCCTACAGAATCCACAGATGCAGTCTAACCCAGGATCGACTGGCCATCTTCAGGATCTACCAGTTTGTTTCGATGGGAATCTGAGGTAAAGTATACGACCCCTAGAAAAAAAATCTAAATTGAAACAGTTTGGTTTGGCATGCTTAAACAAGCGCAAGCTACCAGGGTTACCTTCCCCTTCCAGTGCGACCGTTTCCCCTCAACCTTTCTCGGCGCGCTTAGTCATCGGGTCTCTCGGAGCGCGGGGTCTATTGTCGCGAATGACCCTAAAGCACCTGCGATTACCGTTCCAATTTATTCACTCAAAACATAAAAATATCTTATAAAATCTATTTCGAAGTCATTTTTTTGGAAAATCTATAAGCTTTCACGAGTCCAGGGGTATGTAATTTCTCATCGACAGATAAAAAATAGATTTCATCAAAACAAGATATAGAAAAGTCCTTGAGTACAAGAAAATATTTCAACGTATGAAACGTTTGGTGTTCCTTAAAAGAAACGATGTTTGTAAAGATGTAAGAAGAATAAAACATTCTAATTGTAGATTGTTGTAATTTCGTCTTGTGATGTCTGTTATTTAAGTTCTAACGAGATAGTAGAAACATACTGATTCGACAAAGTGAAGGTGAGAAATGATATTTGCATCGTAATACATTATTTTACTTTCAAATGCTGCACGTTTGTTCTTCGAATAAGAATTCTAATGTTGATAAAGAGAATTACTATTGCATTTAAAATTGGTATGAACTTGGATTCTGAGAAGAAATTCAACTGCTTTGAAAATAATTGGATGTGAGTGGTAGAAAGAATTGTTGTAGTCAGAATGGAACGATTCACGCGCATTAGTTGATTTTGTTAAATCTGGGCTTTTCGCAGCCCATATTCTTGTTAGAAATAAAGATAAGACGCTTATGTAAGTGTTTACTTAATATTGACTTAATGCTAGTAGTCTATCATCCAAGGGCATGATGGGTAATAAGTCATACGCAAAATAGTGTTTGGCTTCTGAAGCGTCTAAAAAGATTAAACCGTAGCAAGAACGTAACCATTTTCCGATTTCAGAATTTTTGTCCCTATATTCTTTTGTAAGACCAAATTTTTTAATTTTTCTGTACCAAGCTTGAGAAAGGTGAAATCGACAACCGATGACTTGAACATTGGGCCAAAATCTCATCGCAGCGTTGTGAATCGCTTTCTTGAAATCAATCATTATTTTTTCTGGATTTAGAGTAGAACCATTCTCCGTGCAAAGTCTAGAGAGTTTCGCAAAACACTTCTCGTATGTTTCTTGATATTTATCTTTTAGTAGGTAAAAAGCTAGAGGTATGTAATGACCTTTGAAATAGCCGGGTAACGTAAATAGCTGCGTGAAGAAAGGAGGACAATAATCAAACGTTCCGTCCAAATATAAACTTTCTGATGCTGCTAAAAACTCTAAATTTTTTTTGGTCGCAAAAATGATAAGATTTGAATTTTTATCGTTAAGTTGAATGAAGTCTTCTCCAAATATAGTTCTAGGGTTTAAACCACCAATTTTCTTATGAGTTCCATTCAAACTCTTAGTCAATAAAGGGAACAATTTTCTAAGATCTCGATAAAGATTTTTTTTTAACAGGTAACAATTATCATTTTTCAATCTCTGATGTTCTTTTTCTATACATGTGTTAAGCACTTTAGAAGTTCTTTCGCAAGGTTCTTCAACAGATTTGCGTTTTAGGCTCGCGGACAAACATATGAATAACGATTTGTAATCTGATTCGGAAGGGTGATTATCAAGCTTTAAATTGTTTTGGGTTATATTAATAGTTCGCGGAGATCCAGCCGAAACACTCAAATGAGCTTTACAAGTTATTCTACAACAGCTCCGTCTCTCTTCACTAGAAGACAAAGTTCTATCAACACGAAATTTACATTTGTCCACAATCACAAGTATCTTACCTAGCTGAGATGTCGCATTGGTGACGCTAAGAACGTTGACTAAAGCCATCTTCCAAAAAAGAATCGAAATATCCACGAACGTCTCAAATGACTTATCAGAAGTGAATGAGAAAATAGAAGAGCATCGGCTCATTTAAAGGAAATTTTGACGTTAAGATATGTAGATTCGAAGTATTCCTATTTTAAGACAGCAATTTGGATAAGGCTATTGTCGATATGCAGACAGTATTAAACAATAGAGAATTCTAGAAAACTTAATCCCTGGATATCTCTTGCATCATCACAAATTTCTATTATATTAATAATGATGAAGAGCTTCACTTTTCCAAGATTTCTCAATATCTAAGGGTATTTATTTATGATTACGTTATTCGCAATGTTAAATCCAAATTTCTGTCTGAAAATAGAAATACTCCAAATCTATATATTTTCACGATTAAATGAGGGAATGTTTATATCTAATTTTTGCTGTCGATGAGAAATGACATACCCATGGACTCGCGAAAGCCCATGGATTCCCAAAAATGACTTTTAAATAGTTTTAAATAGTTATTTTTTAATTTTGAGTGAATAAATTGGAACGGTAATCGAAAGTGATTTAAGATCATTAGCGACAATAGACCCTGCATGATGGGAAAACCGACGACTAACCGCGCCGAGGGAGGTAATTAGTATGCGTGGGGGGTAAGGGTCCCTCTGGAAGGAGGACCTTTACCCCTAAATCAATCTTGAGATTTTTTTTAGTAAAATTTATAATCATTCCTGATCTGTGATTGTATCTAGTATCTCAAGTAATAGAAAAGAAAATTAAGGACTCTATTTTTGATAAATAATAAATAGTGGCATTTGAAGTCAGAATCCGGAAATAAACAAATATATATATATATATATATATATTAAAATGGTTTGATTTTCAACAACAAGAAATAATTTCTCAACAGGCAATGTAACAGGTAATACTTTACCAAAATAAGTTTTTATTTTAATTTCAAAAATATCAAGCAGATGAATTTTATACCGAAAGCTACAAGTTTACAACAAAATTCATTAATTTTTTTACTAAATACTTAAATTTTCAACTAAATAAGGTAAATTTTTAACTAAAAATGCAGAAGATAAATTTTTGGTTGGTCAATGGGATTAAATTATATAAGATTAGATTAATTTTCAACAAGTAGCCGCATTTTTACCCAGAAAAAGATGAAATTTTTACTGAGCAAATTAATTTGATACCAAAAACCACAAATTTCCAACAAAAAACATCAATTTTTAAACCGAATACAACCAAAAATGAATAATTTAAATTTCTAATTTAAAAATTACTTTCAACAAAGCGTTATTTCATTTGCCTATGAAGTCTAAAAATTTGAGGAGATGAAATAATTCTTGATATGGATTTTAATTAAATTTTGATTTTCGTAAAATTTTGAAGATATACTGGAAACCTAGGTCCTTATTTCTTTTTCTTCTTGGTAGTCCTTATTGTGGCTTATACTTTGAGCATAGCTATTCGTAGAAATATGGTGCCATGAACAAAAGGAGTAGGAGTTATAACTTCTACTCTGCTGGAACTGTACGTGCGAAATATTTAATAATGAAGTCATTGTCGTAAGATTTGGAAGGTATGCTGAATTCGTAAATTAGTACTTTTACACTTTTTAGACATTTTCAGGTATTCAAATGGCCATTTATACTTTAAAGTCAGTTCTGTCTAAAAGTCAAAGGCTTGCAGACTAGAAAAATGTCGGACTATTTGATGTACACTTTTCGCATGAAAGAAAGTGGTGATCCACAGTGCTTAATATGTTTAAATATATTAACCGTCGGGGCTAAACCTTTCTCAAAAATGAAACGCAATTATGAGCGGGGAATCAGAACTGAGGCAAAAATTATGTGAGTGCTCATATGCTTCAGCTCTAGCTATTGCTCGGGCAGGTGAGCCACAAGCGGAGGTAGGGAAACGCATTAATTCGATTTGTGCTGATTGGACTTGAATTTTGTGGGGGGATGTAAAGGCCGAAATTACAGAAAAAATTCCGAACACCGCGCGAACAATGGACAGGCGAATTACTGAACTGGAGATTGACATGCGGAGCCAATTAAAAAATAAGTTGCAATCTAGTAAAATTTTTGCCCTTTGAGTGGACGGCTCAAGTAATGTTAGTAATGTAGAACAACTGTTAGGATTCGTTCGTTTTGTTGTCAAAGAAGACACTAAAGAGCGGACGCTTTTTTGTAAAAGTATGGAGGGGCAGGCAACAGGATATTTACTTTTTCAAGGAATGATGGAGAAAACGGCTTTTTTTTAATTAGATTGGAAAAAATGTGTAGCTCTTTCTTCTAAAGGTGCTAGATCGATAACTGGAAAAAGTGTAGGATTTGTTAAATATTTAAAAGAAGTCGCTCTGAACTCTTCTTGGTATCACTGCATTATTTATAAATATGCATTCGCTGTGAAGTCAATGCCTATATTGTGGAGAAAAATGAAGGACGATTCGGTTAAAATAGTAAATTTTGTCACAAGTAGTTCGCTGAATAGTCGTTTGTTTTCGGTACCGTGTGCAGAAATAGGGGCAGAATTTTCACAATTATTGTATAACACTGAGGTGTGATGGTTTTTCAGGGGAAAAGTTCTCAATCGCATTTTTTTTTAAAGAGGCAATTCACATTTTTTTAAGTGACTCCAAGCACGAGATAGCTTATAAATTTGACGACAAATTGTGGATGATGAAACATGCATATTTAGCTGAAATTTTCGGACCTTCAAATTTTTTAAATGTCAATATGCAAGGTTCGTGCAGGGACATGATTTCTTTTCAGAATTTTGTAGCAAGTTTTCTTATGAAGTTTAAATATTAGATTATGCAGATTGATTCCAATCAGTATTATGAATTTCCTTTACTTGCTGAATCAGTAAAGTACGACGCAATTGATGTGCAAGACAAATCGTTTATCACCGAACATTAAACGGTTTGAAAAATAATATTCGTGATTATTTTCCTCCTAAAAGCGAGTACCAAGATGCATGGATTTTGAACCCTTTTAACAAAAACTTTGGCCATGTGCGCGGGATAAGAGCCAAATCTTCAATATCAATTGTTCGATTTGTGTAACCAAGTGTTATTGAAAGCTAAATTTGAAAAGCGCACTATATCAAACTTTTGGGTTTTCATAAAATCAAAATACCTGCAGTTTCCAATAGCTGCATTAAAAGTTTTAGTTCCTTTTCCTACATTCTACTTATGTGAATTTGGTTTCTCTTCAATGCCCTACATGTGAAATAAATATCGTAATTAATTAGAAGACGTGGAAAATTATTTGATGTTGAAAATTAATAAGTTCGTGACACCTTACATCAAAAAGTCAGCAGCTTTAGTTCAGTCACATCCTTCACATTAGTTTACTTTAAATTTCATGTACAATGTGCACCACAATTCATAAATATCATTATTAAACCCACGCAAAAAATTGAAATTGTTGAATGAAAATGAATATAAATAAAAATAATAATAAGTAAAAATAAATAATAATATATAAATATAATAATTAATTATAATTAATTAATAATTAATTTTTTATCATTACTTAATAATTGACTAAGTAATAAAAAACAATAATAACAATAAATAATAATAATAAACAAACAAAATAATGATAAAGAATAATAATAAATGAATAAAATAATATAATAATATTTTTTTTTAAACTTATCCCTGTCAAGCTTTTTCTATAAAATTATTAAAATGCGTCTCACCTACAACCTTTGATCGAGAAACGATTTTGAGAACTGAGAATGCAGATTGCACAACTTGTTTGATTTACGACGAATACGCCCAAAAAAGTCTCTTTGCAGTCTAACTGCACCTCCACGTTGGTAAGAGATGGGAAACGCTGAGAGTACTATACTCTCAGTTGGCTAATGCAGCTTTAGCAAACGTAACAAACATTAATAATGAAAAAAATGTCGCAATTCACAGCTTGTCTATTTTCTTGTTTTTCATAAATATTAAAATTAACTAGAGTAATAAATTGTACACGTTATCAATACTTGATGATCCTTTATTTTATTTTCTATTACTTAAGGGGGTATTATGGTGTAGAGGCATGAATTTCAGGTAATTTTTGAAGTGCCGTAAAAAAAAGGCAATCAATATTTTTACCATCCATTATTTCATAAGTTATTTATCAGCATTACATGATTACAGAAAACAATTGAAAAATTAAAAAATTAAAAAATTAAAAAATTAAAAAATTCGAAAATTAAAAAAATTAGCATCTGATAAAGTGGGGGGTCTCAAAAAATTGGCACGTGACCATAACCACTATTTGAAGCCTCCTAGCAATCCGAAACAAAAAAAAAGATTATTAATCTAGAGTAATGTCGCAATGTCTGGAACTACAGAACAGTTAAAAAATTTTTTTTCACAAAATGGCGACTGCCCAGAAAAAAAACAATTTTTGTACTACTTTTTTGACCTTTCAATTTTTTAAAAAACAGTACAAATTGAAATTTGGGCATGAGAATAGTTCCAGATATAGAGAAGTCTATAAAGAAGCCTTTTAAGAAATTTCAGGTAAATCGGTTTAGTAGAACTTGAGAAATCGTGGATATCGTTTCGAAAAAGACAGTTTCGGGAAAAACTTCCATTTTGCCTGCACTTCCTTTATGGTTTATTGTACACAAATCTTCATGAAACCTTTTGTTCCTTTAT
>JAUELO010000012.1:11837447-11850169 GCA_032357855.1 Amphibolips quercusostensackenii
AGATACCGACCACTTAATTACAGCCTCATTCACCAATATACGGTGTTTTCTTTAAAAAAATGTTATCCTCTATTTCTTGTTACAGCATTAAGTGCACAGTTTAAGTGTTCGCCTGATGGAGACTCGAAACTTCTAACAGCCATTCTCCTAGAAGGTCTCTTTCTCCTGCCAGACCTCATTCTTCTGCCGAGTCTCCCTCTCCTGTTGACCCTTCTCTTAGTGTTAGGTCCAGGTCTCCTCCTGTCAGGCAAAGCTTTTCTCGCGTACTTGAATATACATTAATTTGAAGAACTTGAATTTATTTGACTTACACACCAAAAGAAGCTTGATCAAGAATACAGGAAAATACCGTGAATTTTTTAAGACCGGGGAAAAACGGGAAATAACAGTTCATTCATTTTTGACAAGAAATTTTACAAATTATTCAAAGGCAATCTGGAGATGTACGAAATTTATGTTTTATAAAATTGTTTCTTTGCATAAGCAACATGAATTGCTGCACTATTAAGACAGGTCTACAACTTTTTTCCACTCATTTATCCAAAACCTGACTTTAACCCCCGTTTACAGACATCGAAAATGGTTAATTCCAAATCGGGCTCAAAGTCGATGAGCAAAATCTTCAACATCGGTAAGCAAAAAGTTTCCAGCGGTAATAAAATGCTATCCGTGGTTACCAAAACAGTCGGTCAACACTTGTAGGGTCTGTCATAGGGTCTCAGCACCCTTATCCCTAACTCACTTGAGTGGGAAACAACCGCGCATACTCACGCCTGCGCCGTTTCGACCATGTTCCACGCGAACCTAGCAAGCAAGTAGTCCTTGGAAAGCAGGACACGGAGATTCAGGCGGTGGCCACTCAATGTTTTCTAAATATGCCATCTAACAGGAAATCATGAATAAATATTGCAATAATTATTTATGTATTTCTATTTGCTTTTTCATTGCTTTCTTCATGAAAGTGTGGTTCATGAAGAAGTAAAGGACCGTAAGTATATGTGTTAAGTCACTTTTTATTGAAAGATGCCAACAGCATTGTCAGACAACAGCTGACCAACAAGAAACATGTCGATTCACGCGTTTCTAGGGGTTACGGGTTTGCGGGGTGTGGGCAGGGGAACCGACGCTGCGACATCTAGTGTATACTCCGAGCGGGATCAGTCTCATAATACTTCAAGGTCGCCTATATAAGTGACCAGGGCCTGCGGAGATTCGCCCAAGGCAGCTCGCGGGAGAAACACGTATTTCTCGTTTCGTACGACACGCGTCAACCGACGCGTCGTCATTCCTTTTGTAGAGTGAAAACTCTATTAAAATAACCTTTTATAAATGTGGACAACTGTGCAGTTATTGTTACCTCAATAAGTGGCTTAGGGACACTTATAGGCTTGACCTATCACAACGAAATTCATACTAATAATGAACCTAAACACTTCTGCTTCTAGTGCCATCCAGCATCGTAAGCTGCAACTATGTGAAGATCGTGTTCGGTCAGTGAGTTTCGCGTCGTAACATCGAACAACTTTCTCGGAAAATCATTTTTGTTGTTCCTAAAGATTCTTAATATTAGTAGAAAGTTCATCTATTTGGTTAAAAATTAGACTACTTTGTTAAAGCTTCCCTTTTTTGTTATTAAAATTTTTTTTAACTAAAAATTTAACTTCTGTTGAAAATAAACTTTTTTTTCAAAACTTCCTATGCCATTCAATTGTTTTGTAAAGAAAATTCGTCTTTTTTTCTTAAAGATTCAGCAAATAGGTAGAAAATTCAACTATGTGATAGAAAATAAAACTGTTTTGCAGAAGGTTCTTTTTTTTACTTAAACTTGATTTTTTCACGTGGAAATTTAACTTCCATTTATGGTTGAAAATTTATTTTCTAAGTTTAAAAATTCAACTATTTGTTTGAGAACGTATGCAGTTTGTTGACAATGCGTCTCTTTTGGTAGAAAAATAATCTTCCAGTTTTACAATTTAACTTTTTGGTTACAAATTTATGTATTTTGTTAAAAGATTTTTTCGGATAAAAGTAATTGTTTGTCTTAAAATATCAATACTTTACTGAAAATAAACTTTATTGTTGAAAACTCATATTTTTGTGTTCGAAATTCAACTATTTGCTTGAACATTTATATATTTTGTTGAAAGTTTAAAAAATGATTTTTTTTTATTAAAACTTTATATTTTCGGGTTGCAAGTTCAACGGCTACAAATTAATTTTTTATATTAAAAATTCAACTATTAGGTAGGTTGAAATTTTATGTAATTGGACAAAATTGGTTCTTTTTGCAGAAAATTAATCTTCTTGGTTGAAAATGCAAATATTTAGTTAAAATAGCTGTAAATTTGATTTTGAGCATTTCCAATGTATTTATGGTGCTTATTTCACGAGCACTTTGCTTCCCATTAGCCAATGTATTTGCTTTCGCATAGAGGAAGCATTAGTGATTTTTTAAATAATAGACAATCTAAATTTCTTGTTTTGATCAATTAAAAAAAAGAAATTTTCGAAAAATACATAATTACAAAATAATACGAAAAATGTTTGAATAGAATGACAAATCAGACAAATCAAATTTTGTATTTGAAATGTTAATTTTTCCAGCTGAAAGAGGGGAGTGTAAAATTCTGCCGCAAACTATCCCTTTCCCAGCTTTTTGATTTTTTTATAAAATTGGCAGAATTTTTTTATTTGAAAATTTATGATCAAAAAGTCTTTTCTATTCATGCATCAACTCTAAATTATGTTGATGAAATGTTTTTTTGCTTACAACAGATGTTTCTGTAAAGCGTATTAATACTGATATTAATATTATTATTGTTAATATAAATAATAATGAATAATGAAGTGTATTAATATTATACTTCAATCGATTCGCCTACAATCAAGGATCTTTTCCGTTATTGCATCAATTTTGAATTATGTTAATAAAAAAATTTTACTATAAAAAAACCGTTTCTTTTTAATATTATGTATTACCATAGCCTTCTTCCTCTTCAATAAAATGTATCAATAATATAGGTCAATCGACTCCTCTAAAATAAACACATCTTTTCTATTCTCACATCAACTTGAAATTATGCGTATGTAAAAATGTTCACTTTAAAAACGTATTTCTAATATAATATAAATGATCATAACTTCCTTACTTTTTGATAAAATGTATTAATATTATAGGTCAATCGCTTCTTTTTAAGCCAAGGAATCTTTGATATCCTTGCATCAATTTGAATTATGTTAATGAAAAAAGCTTGACTACAAAGAACTGTATTGTTAAATTTTATGCATTACCATAACTTTTTTACTCTTCAATAAAATGTGTCAATATTAAACGTCATTTGATTTGTCTCGAATTGACACATCTTTTCTATTTTCACATCAACTTTAAATTATGAAAATGTGAAGATTTTTATTATGAAAACTGATTTTTATTAGAATATAAATGACCATAACTTCCTTACTCTTTCATAAAATGTATTAATATTATAGGTCAATTGATTTCTCTCTTACTCAGGAATCTTTTATAATCTTGCACCAACTTTGAATTATATTCAAAAAGAAATTTTTGCTATAAAAAATGATATTTACATTTTTTTTACATTACTTTTGCTTTCTTACTCTTCAATAAAATGTATCAACAATATAGGTCAATCGATTCGTCTCGAATTAACACCTCTTTTCTATATTCACATCAACTTTGAATCATGAGGAGGAGAAAATTTTTACTATAAAAATCGATTTTTAATGATATAAATAGCGATAACTTTCTCTCACTTTAAAAAAAGGTCTAAATCTAATTAGTCAATCGATTCGTCTCAAACCAAGAAATCTTTTATATTTTTGCTTCATCTTTGAATTATGGTTCAGAAAAAAGTTTCACTATAAAAAACCGTATTTTAAAATTCTATGCATTACCATAGCCTTCTTACTCTTCAATAAAATGTATCAGCATTATAGGTCAGTCGATTCGTCTTAAATTAACACATATTTTCTATTTTCACATCAACTCCAAATTATGAAAATAAGAAAATTTTTACTATAAAAATCGATTTTTTATATAATATAAATAGCGATAACTTTCATACTCTTTGATCAAATGCATCAATGTTATAGGTCAATCGATTCGTCTCGAACCAAGGAATCTTTACTTTGCTTGCACCAAATTTGAATTACGTTGAAGAAAAAAGTTTTACTATATAAAAACGATTTTTATAGTTTTACAAAGTGCTACAAAATAATGTAATTAATATTTTTATGAATCCTTCGGTCAGTTTCAAGATATTAGCGATAGAAATAAGCTCTCCAAATTTCACCAATTTATCTGCAACCGTTTTCAAGTTATCATGTTCACAAAAAAGTGTGACATCCACACATATATCAGCACAGATATCCACACACAAACATCCACACACACGCGCATCCGGAAATTTGCTCAGAACATTGTATCAGACCTTTTCAAATTGAGGAACGTTCAATTAAATGAATTTAAAAAATTTCGAAAATGTTACAATTACAAAGCTTCCTCTATGAGCTTCCTCTAGAAATACTTTTGTAAAGAAAAGAATCATTAAATATTTTTTCTAAGAATATTTGGGATTATTTAATTATCTTGATACCCTTCCAAATGCTTAGAAATTTTCAAAATTAAATTTTGAAATCTTTGAAAATCAAAAATCATTTTTTAAAATGATACAAATTTCTCCAAAAAATTTTTAATAATGTTTTAAAATAAAAACGAATTATCTTCGAATCTCCCGGATTTTTTGAAATTTTTAGTAATCATTTAAAATATCTTTTTTCAAAGTTGCTGCCTTTATTATTATATAATCATTTACAATTAAAATTTTTAATTTTAGAAGTGAAAATGTTTAGAACTCAAATTCCTTATTCAGAAATTGTGATTTACAAAGTTCCAGAAAATTCAAAAGAACAAACTGAAAACAGCCAGTAAAAGTCATATACACAGTATGCTACATGTAACCAATCAGGTAATTAATGTGTGGAGTGTTGTTTATATTTGCTTAGAGATCCTGAACACGTACTATTCTAAAATTCTTCGAGATCGGGCGATGATTACCTATGGGACATTCCTGAATTTCTTTTAGAGTCATATCCTGGACCACTCCACTGTTCATGTTTATTTTCACCCGCTTTTCGAACTCTATTCCTAACTCAACATCAATTCTTAATTTATGTATTCCACGAAGAAGTGTATTTTTCCTCTCTAATACTCCTACGACATCACCACTGGACGTTGATAGAACCAGACTTTCTTCGGTTGGAATCGGCTCAAAGCTTCTATATTTTCCCAACAAATGAATTTGTTTATCGCTAGGAAAAGTGTATTTTCGAATTTCAAATTGCTTGTTCGGATTTGTTTGGGGAAAAAGCCGAATAAATCTAAGTTCTTCAAGTTCAAATCCAAATATGCGTAATAAAGGACGACTGGCAGGAAAAGAAGTAGTCCTGGCACGAAGAGAAGGCTTGGTAGGAGAAGAAGTACTGACTAAAGAATAAGGCCTGGCAGGAAGAAATATAATTTATACTTATAATAATTATTTCAGTAATGAAATTTAATAAATTTTATAAGAAACTAGGCTCAGATACCCTATTATTAGAATATATATAAAATAGATACATTAATATGGTAAATTTTAAGAATTAAATAAATAAATGAAAGAGACCTTTTAGTAGAGCAAGGTGGTCCGCAACGAGAAACGCCAGGTGGAGAGTCAGACTGTGAACTTAACTCTGAAACAAGAAACAGAACATTAAATTTTCCTTGTGTATTTTTTTCTGGCATATTTTTCCGTTGCGGGTTTTTTTTGAGGCACAGAGGATGACCTAAACCTCATTTGTTTACTTGAATCGCAGTATTATATGTAGGATCTTGTGTAAGAATAATTTTCGCCAAAGAAAATAGTAAATGCACATACATCACAATTAAGAGGTATGACGTTTTCAACAAATAAGATGAATATTTAACCAAATTGTTGATATTTTCACCAAAAGATGAATTTGTTACCAAGAAGATTAATTTTCTACCAAGAAAAATTAATTTTAAACAAAATATTTACTAATAAAAAGACGAATTTTTCAAAAAGTATATTAATTTTTAACCAAAGCATACTTTTCTTGTGCGTCTTTTGCGGACGAAGGGTGAATTAACCTCATTTTGTCAACTGAAATCACAATATTATATTTAGGAGGACAAAAAAGGATTGGCACATTCTTTCCCCAGGGCTGATACAAAATTCTAACTTGGAAATGCCCTGACTTTCGCTGACCAATTTTTCATTTTTTCTGACCGTTATACATTTTTCTTAAGGCTGTTGGAACGGGATGCATATAAATGGCGGAATCTATGAAGCACTCAAAACTTAACAATGACCAACGATGATGCGGTTTTGAGGTTTTAAATATGAACTTTAAAAATTCTCTAGACCCCAGAAAGGTGTTTCTCGGTGTCTATAGTGGGGGTAAGTCTCAGATTTTTGGAAAAAAAATCCGGTAACTGATTTAAAATGAGAATAAAGTGGTGTAGCAACGACGTGAAGTGCGTAGGAAGTCAAATGAGACTGTTGCTAAGTTCGAAGTCTGCTACATAGAATTATTTCAAGAAGAAGAAATTAATTATTTATTCAGATTGCAGTGATACGGTTGCATTCGCTTATCATTCAGGCTTTCCAATAAACAAAAAAAATCACAGATTGCATTTTTAATTCAAATTTAAAATCCTCGCCAAGATAGATGCCACTTTTACCGACAGTGCATTTTCGTGCACGTCGTTGCTATACTGTTTAACTTTTACTTTTTAGTAGTTATTGTATCTTTTTTTAAAAACCCAGAGACTTACCCATTGTCCTGCCACCGCGGAACCCCTTCGGGGATCTAAAAAGTTTTCAAAGTGCATTTTCAAAACCTCAATCCCGATTTATTAAATCTTATTGATAAGTTTTGAGTTCTTCACAATTTTTGCCATTTTTGTGGAACCCGCTCTAACAGCCTCAAAGTTAAAATTTGTTTTTTAATCCATTTTTTTTTTTTTTTTTTTTGAAAATGCAATACCCCTAAGTTGTTATGTGTAGACTTACTATTTTGTTTGATAAAAATTTGTTTTACGTAAGATCTTGGAATTCTCACCGCGCCCTCACTCTTAAGAAACAGTAATATTTTACTACCCCTGCCCCAAATCGTTCTACGCAATTTGTGGATGACCGATGATAAAATATTGTTTATTATCAAACACGACGCGCTTGGACTATACTTTTTTGCTTTTTCGAGCGCTCTTCCTTTCATTGCATCCGGCCCGTTAACCAAAGAAATGAATTATTAACCAAGAAAATTAATTTTCTACCGAAAAAGATAAATTTTTTACGAAAAAAAGAGTAATTTTTAACAAAATATGGAATAGCTATTTTTACCATTTAAAAGATTTGTGGGTTAGACCCTTATGACATGCAACCGTACAGTTGAGAGCGTTCCATATGGTACCAATGCTGTATCAATGAAGACACTTTTCGAAATCAATTTTTTTTAACACCAAATATCTGTGTTTGCGAAGAATAAATTTGTATGAAATGTGTACTCATTTCAGAAAAACTCAAATCGAGTTCAAAAGAAAAAAGCAATTGGGATATAATTTAGATTAAATCGCACAAAACGTGATTTCCGTATAGTTAAAAAACTATACTTAAAATTATAGATATATTATATCATTATATTTACCAATAAAATTGAGTAAAACCACTAGGGATGAGATGAGAATATAAGCAATTCTCATATTTTTCAATTAAACGAGAAACTGATCAATTGAAGTGTATAAAGAATTTGGTTAATAATGCATCTAATGAATATTCTCCTGCTTTATTCGATTTTATTGTCGTTATCTCTGATATTCTTGGCATTAATATTGTCCTTCAAAGATATTTATGTTTCATTGAAGTGATTACCACATTCGTTTAAACTGATTTAACAATTTATATAACCTTTAAGGTTTAGGCAAAATACGTCGTTTATTAAAATTTTATAATGTGGGTTTGAAGAAGCTTATATCTATTTCATAATTATAAAATGCTGCTAATATTTTTATGAATACGGATCATTCCAGAATATATAGTCAGGTCGTTGTTGCAATCCATTGAAAAACAAGAAATTTAATTTGGTATATTGTCTTTGGATTTCCCTATAATTAAATTTTACTATTCACAGAGAAAACTAGGAGATCCATTAGAATCAATTTTTGGTTCCAAAAGAACTGCAACAAAAATGGACCCCACTAGCTAAAAAGGAACCCAAAACGATAGATGAGCTTTAAATGATACCTCAATAGAGGTTTTGAATAATCTCAATTGCAATTGAGCCTATTTATAAAAAACCAATTTTTTGCTTTGCCCACTTAGACATTTTGTTTAATTAATAACATAATTTTCACTCTAAAGCACACATGTAATCGATCTCTGATGAACATAACTTAATGAAGAAAAATAAAGAATTGAATATCACTGCAATTCAAATAAAAAAATGACCTAATAAATATCATTTGTAGGTTATGTAGCAAAATTGTCAACATAGAAGCGTATTCATATGCAAAAAACTTTCGGTCGGGGCAATCGGGTCAGTGCTGTTCAAGCAGGCCCTCTCCTCTTAAACAATAAAATGAGTATTCAGTAAATAAAAATACCATGTTATTCAATGTAATCTTTTTTAATTTTTTAAATTATTGTTACTAATTTATGCATTTAAAATTTTGTGCATTAATTAAAATGGAGAAACGAATTTCATTACAGGTACAATTTGAAATATTTAATATTTATTTATCAAGAAATTGTAATTTAAATTTGATGAAATGTAAACATTGAATAGAAACTGATAAAAAATAGAGATAGTGAATAGGAATATATTTTGTTAATTACCAGCATTAATGTGAAATTCAATTTTTTATAATAAAGCGCCTACGCGTTTCAAATTGGTTTTCAGTTCCTTCTCAAGATGCCAAAAATACAAAAATTTTCAAAGATTTCAAGGGACCACTGAAAAATCCGGAAAAATAAGATTCCCAAAACTGGAAAATTTCCAAGTTGGAAAATTTTTCAATAATAAAATTTTCGGAATTATAAAATTGCCGAAATTCAAAAATGAGGAATTGGAAAATTTCCGTCAGAAAATTGTTAAATTATAAAATATCCTAACTGAATAATTCCCCAATAATAACATTCCTAAATTGAAACAATAAAAGATCATTTGTTAAATAAATATTATTTATCAATTTAAAATAGAAGACTCATATATTTTTTATCAAAGAAACCATTTTTTCAATGTTTAAAGTTTTCAAAAATTATTGTTTCAATTTAAAATAACAATAATTTGAAGAAATGTATTTCTGGATAAACAATTTTGTTCGAAAATGTGCATAGGAAAATTACGAAAAAAGTTTTAAAAATTGAATTTTTAATTTAAAAAAAATCAAAAAGAAAGTTAGAGAAAAATCAGAGCTGAGTTGAATTCTGCCAAGTTTGTTCGCACGTGTGTTAAAATTTATTTTTTTTTTATACAATTTTTGTGCATTTATAGTTATTTTCATTTGAATAACAATGATGAAAAACTGTTAAGATCAAAAAAATTGTCTTTGCTGATAATATTTAATTACTGTATTTTCCAAAAATAAATAATATTTATTAAAAACTTTTTTTTAATTGCTTTAGTTCGGGGACTTTCTAGTTTGGATATTTTATAATTCGGCAATTTTCTGTCGAGGATTTCATTATTGTGGAATATTCCGATTCGGGTTTTTCAAATTGCAACAATTTTATAATTTCGGGAATTTCATTATCCGGGAACTTTCCAATTCAGAAATTTTATAGTGTCGAAAATTTTATTTTTCTGGATTTTTCATTTGTCCCTTATAATCTTGAAAAATTGTTGTACTTCTCGCATCTTGAAAAAAAAACTGAAACCCATGTCAAAACGCGTCGATTCTTTATTATAAAAAATATATTTAACATCTATGCTAGTGAAAAAAATTGTCCTTTTACTCAATATACTTTTTTGTACGTTTTAAAATAAGTTCGACTGAGTTTCTATTTATTATTTAACTTTCATAAAATTTGCATTGCAATTTCTCTATAAATAAATGTTACGTATTTCAAATTGTACCTGTAATTAAAATTTTTTATTTATTTTAATTAATATACAAAATTTTTAATGCATAAATTGGTAACAAGAATTTATTTTGAAAAATTAAAAAAGATTACATTAAATAATATGAGATTTTGTATCTACTGAATACTTATTTTCTTTTATTATGTAATGCTCAGAATATATTTAAAACCATTCACGTACCACTTGAACATGTTAAAATATAATTGTGTTTGATTACTATAATTGAATAAAAAAATGGTACTTTTTAACATTTCAAATAAGCGCGCCCTACTTTGCAAGCCGTTGGATTGTTAATGCGCACTAATGTTGTTATTTTCAAGTGGGCTCGAATATAACGCTTTTGGGTCCCTGTAGGTATCTATTGGAGCTCAAGTTCCAAACGATACTAAATTTTATGTGAGCCGCAAATTTAGTGGAACCCTAATTTATCTGTGCAAGTACATCAATGCCCAGTGAATGAAAAAAGGTTGAGAGAAATTGAAAGGGATTGGAATTAATCAATCCCTCTGAATTCTTTTTCTGAACCCACATTTCTGGGATTCGAAGAAATTCAAGTGAAAAAGTCTGAAACTCTTTCTATTCCTTTAATTAAATAGGTACATTAAATCATTTTTATTTTAGTTCTAAAGTGTATCACTTGATTTTCAATTATATATTGATTAAGCTTAGACAGAAAAAAGCGATTAAAAGTATATAACAGGGGTCACAGCGGTTCAGCAGTTTAATCATAGGGAAAATAAGGGATTTTTTTTTAAATGCCAGCGTAACGAGAAAAAATTTAAATGTCACACGTGAAAAGTATTCTAGGAATAATCTCCACACAGTTCATTTTAATTTTTACACCCCTAATTTCCTTTTATTGTGCTCGGAAAATGACCCAAAAAAAGCGAAATAGCAGTTTACTATCTTCATCCCATCCACTTCTATTCCTGCCTTCACTAACTTCTCCTTTATTTGTACTCTCTTATAATCTTTTTATTTCTGTTATAATTGACTTTATCTCCTCGTGTACATTTCCCTCTCCTATTTTAATCTTTCTGACCTTCTCTTTAACCTTTTTTCTTCCTTCCCTTGACAATCCTCTCTTCCTGCTCTTTTTATCTTTGTTCCCTTTTCATCCATATTGTTATTACTTTTTCCTCCCTCTAACGTCACTATTAGCGGAAAGTGATCTGAATCTATATAATGCCCTACCTCTCATTTCTTGATCCTCTCTCTTACCTCATCGTCTACTATCACATAATCTTTTCGTTCCCTTTTCTCCTTTTGAGCGTGTATATTCCTACTCCTCATTTCCTTCTATATTTCCGCTTAGGATAAACCATCCCATCTCCTTCTAACACTTTAGCAATTTCTTTCCCTTCCCATTCAGTGTCTTGTCTTTGGATTTTCTTCCTCGCTCTCCTCCCCAATCGCTTTCTCCTTTTTCGCCTGTTCTTGCACTGAATTCTCCACCTATTATAAGCCTAATCTCCTCTTTATTTTCTTCCATTAATTCTTTTATCTTCTCTGAATTATCCTGCATATCACCGTTTACATACACGCCCACTAACTTCTACTTTGTCTCTTTCCCATCCCCTTGCATTGAGCCACGTCTCCACCATTACTACTACATCTCATTGTGCCAAATTGTTCATGAACTCCCTATCCTTTCTCTCTGAGCCTGCTATATTCCAGTAACATATCCTCCATTCTTTCCTTCTTCTATTTCTCGTCTCTTCTAGTTTCTTACTATTTCTTATTTTCTCATCTCTCGTTCTTTTCTCTCCTAGTTTCCCGTCATCACATTTTCTACTAACTCTTCCCTTTTTTCGTCCCAATCCTACCATATAACATGTATCTGTATTCTTCCATACTTAACCCATGTTATTTTTCCATTACTTTTTTCCTTTTCCGCTATTTTTCTTAACTTATACTGCATATTCCTTCCTACCCATGTCAAATCATCCTCTATCCTCTCCAAACTTCCATATAACGCCCTCTTCTTTGTCATCACTTTCCTTTTATATTCCCATTTCTTTAGTTTCACTAATACAATTACCTCTCTTCTTCGCGTTTTCCTTCCTACACATTGCATTTCCTTTATCTCTACTTTAGCATCTATCCTCCTTAGCACATCTTCCACTTTTTCCCTTAGTTCCTTTCCCTCCAATCTTAGACCCTTTATCACTATGTTTCCTTTTTTTCATATTTCTCTTTCCCTTCTATTTTTCTTCCTATTTCCTTTAGCCTTTTCCTCTTCTTATTTCCACTCTTTCCACCACCAGACTCCTGGTTTAACTTTTCAATCTTTATAACCTTACTTTTCAAATGTGCTACCTATTCACCATGCTCTTCCTGCTTTTCTAACCTTTGTTCTAATGTTTGCATCCTTTTTTCCAAATTTTCCCTAACTTCTTTTCATTTTCTTATCTCTTTTCTAAGCTCGGCGATTTCTTTCCTGATTCCTTGTTTTATTTCCTCTCCTCTTTCTTCCTGCCTTTTTACGTTCATCTGCATTACCTCTATTATCATTTTACGCATTTCGTCTACTTTTAAATTTTCATCTTCCCTCGGCTCTC
>JAUELO010000012.1:12091859-12102696 GCA_032357855.1 Amphibolips quercusostensackenii
AAAGGAAGACCTCAACCTGATTCTCTAATCCTTCGCATTCTCAGGGAAGTGATAAAACCCGGTAAAGGACAACCCGAAGATTTGGTGCCTTTAAATCTATCAACAGCTAATGCAAGCGAAGTTTATAATAAGAGTAAACCTCTGATTACTTTAGAACAGATGATCAAAACACTACCATTCCCAGAAAGGGAACCCTATGCTCCAGTTAGATCTTCTTCAGCGATCCCAATCCCACAGGATCAACTGAATGCTCTTCTAGCCGCCAAAAAAGTTCTCCCTCTACAATTACAAACTGAATTTGCAGCCCAGTCCTTAAAGTGTGTTCGCGAAATTGATTACTACGCTTGCATGAAGTACTACACATGGCCAATACTAAGACAAGCTCAGCCAACCTTACCTCAATTCCCAAATTTGTTTGAACTATTTCAAATACCGGACTTCTCACAGTTCTTTCAAATTCCAGACTTTTCAGGGCTATTTCAGCTACCCGATTTTTTAGGATTCGTTCCCCCATCTTTTCCAACTTTATCTTTTTTTCCTGGAATATCAATAATACCAAACATACCGCACAGACCAGAAGCACCATCCATGCCGACAATACCAACAATACCAGGAGCGCCATCCATGCCGACAATACCAACAATACCAGGAGCGCCATCCAACCCGACAATACCAACAATACCAGGATCGCCATCTATCCCGACAATACCAACAATACTAGAAGCACCAACAATACCAGGAGTACCGATTATACCAGGAGCACCAACTATGCCCGGAGCACCAACCATACCAAGTGAACCAACCATACCAGCTGCACCGACAATTCCAGGCATACCAACTATACCGGGAACACCATCCATACCAGGTGCACCGTCATTTCCAGGAGCACCAACTATACCGGGAACACCAGCCATACCAGGTGCACCGTCATTTCCAGAAACACCAACTATACCCGGAACACCAACCATACCGGGAACACCAACCATACCAGGAGCACCAGCCATACCAGAAGCACCAATTATACCAGGAGCACCTTCCATACTAAGCGCACCAGTAATACCAGCAATACCAGTTGACCCAGCAACACCAATTGAAACAATAATACCAGTTGTACCAGCCATACCAGTAAATCCAACAATACCAGTTGAACCAGTTATACTAGTTGAACAGGCAATACCAGTTAAACCAAATAGTACTGAAACACCTCCAAAACTAATAATTCGCTTTTCTCAGAGAAGTGAAACAGTCTCTCCTGTCGGAGAAGAAAGGCATGTTCCAGTGGTAGGAGAACCAATTGAATCAAATTCTAAAGAAGAAAGCAAAAAACCAGAAGTTTTTACATCTCAGGAACTCCCGGAATTGCCACAGATTCAATTTTCCCCTCGCAGAAGCGAAATCGCATCTAACGTTCCTCTAATATCCATCACAGGAAATGAATTCGTACCTATTTTGTCTGAAAAACCAGAGAGCGTGATTTTCACCATACTAAGACTCTATCAAATATCAGACCCTGGCTTGGTGAACACCCTCGCTGTTTCCTTTTTGAATTCATCAACTCCTGAATACTCAAATTTCTTGAACTTGCACCAAGAAAATATAATTTTATTGGCAAAGAGCATGCTTCCCGAATCTGCACGTATGTTTTTTTCTGAGCAAATGATCTCCTGTGCGCGTGATAAGAACTTCCTAACATGCTCTAGAGAATTCATGTTCCCCACGTTATCAGAATACTTCCCGAATTTACCAAGTTTTCCAAACTTTGCATCTCCAGAGGATTCTAAAGACCTTGCAAAACTAAACTTCACAGAGCATCATTTGATAACTCCACAGATTTCGGAGACGAATGTCAAGACTGACAAACATGGAGAAGCAACTCTTACTATAACAGACACGAGATTTATACCTATTTTTTCAGAACATCC
This sequence comes from Amphibolips quercusostensackenii, assembly GCA_032357855.1. Classification (NCBI taxonomy): domain Eukaryota; kingdom Metazoa; phylum Arthropoda; class Insecta; order Hymenoptera; family Cynipidae; genus Amphibolips; species Amphibolips quercusostensackenii. The sequence goes on from JAUELO010000012.1 coordinate 12,093,782, forward strand.
AGAAGGCGTCGTTATGAACATTTTAAGAGCTCTTCAACTATCGAATCCAAATTTAGCACCTGGATCCTTGAAAACACGAGACCTTATCCGCAATATAGAAAACGTTAATTTCTCAGAAGAGCAGATTATGATTATTGAAATCGGTGAAAGTCTTTTACCAGAAGAGCAGAGGGAAGATTTCATCAAGAGGATGATCGAGTGTTCTAGAAACAATGAGTTCCTAGATTGTTCAAGAGACATTGTTTTCCCTGGTATTGCTCAATACTATCCAAACCTACCAAGTTTCCCAAACTTCGGACACCAAGCCATATTTAGTGGAAACCCACAAAATTTACGAACTCCGATTCAAGATGGATTTCAGAAACCAGAAATTGATGGCAGCTCATACTTTCAACAGATTGAGGACCATCTGCAGAATGAAATTGAAAACATACTCATCAGGACAACATCAGTAAACGAAAGATCTAAATCTCAGAATGATCCTATTGCTGAAACTCCCTTGCAATTTGCACCTGGTTTCTTGTCTAAACAACAGAGGAATATAATGAGTCTCTCAGATAGTATTTTGCCTGAATCAATTCGACCTGCTTATCATGCGAGGATGATAGAGTGTATGCACAGTAGCAGTTTTGTAGCTTGTATGCAAAACGTTGTATGGCCCCTTTTGAGGCTAAACCCACTCTTCCTACATCCACTCCCTCAATCAGTGCCAACTGGTCTCATTCCAGGACCTACTGTTCCTTTTGAACTTTTTCAACAGCAAAAACAACCTTCACTGCAAGAAATGTATCCTGACCTACCATCAAGACTTCAACACGGATTAGATTTCTTAGGCCAAACTTCCCCTTCTCCACAAGAAAGCCCAACACAGGACATCACATCGTCAGTAGGTGAACAGAATCTATAGACTTTGAAATTTGTATTTTGAAGCACAGATCACAAAGCTCAGTCAGTGAAGCTGATCATTAATATGAATTTTTTCATTTTTCAGGTAGGCAGACATCTGCACCAGAGATACCAGCCTACTCAGGACAGCCATTTGCCCCTTTCGTAGACCTTTCTAAGGAACGAGTTGATCCCAAGAAAGAGCAAGAAGACATCGAACCTGAAATCGAGATGAAAAATAATCACAGCAGAAGAAAAAGAAGCTCGGCGGACCTTCTAGACTCCTATCCTGAGAATGACCCTGACGAAAACAAAAGATCAGTTCGCAAAAATCTCTCGAAAATAAGTTTCCCCAACATAACTGAGTCCAAGCTACTGCAGCTTTTGATTTACCTGAAAAATTCTAAAGTTGATGAGCTCAAGAATACAGAGCAATCAAAGAAGTACTTCATCGACAATCTTGACCCTGAAGTAAAAAGTACGCTCACCGCGGACCAGGTGCAAATTCTAAAACTTTTTGAAGATTTGAACCCCGAGAATTCACGAGGTCTCATGTCCCAACTCTGGCAGTGCATCAGAGGTCTAAGTTTAATCAGATGTGCAGGCGTATTCATCTGGCCGATGATCAGCAGTAACCTACCATCCCTTGGACCATTTTCAGCCAGATCTCCAGCTTCCGGGGTTGAAGAATTTTTTGGAATGCCTCCTAATGATTTCGAGAAGGAACTAATGGCGAAGAAACAACAGTTTGAGGATGTCCTCCTCGCTTGGTACAAGAACCTCATAGAACAGAAATTCGAGACAAACCTCGGATACCTGAGGGTCAAGGGTCACGGAAATGGTGAATTAGGTATCAGTCTTGTCGGATTTCGTGAAGGCAGAGCTAAAATCACCAAGGACAACAAAAATCTCCCCAGCATCTTGACGATCATCAGTGAAATCATAGAGGACGTCCTCGAACCAAAGCCAAAACCCGATAAGAATAAAAAGGATTCGAAGAAAGGCAAGAGCATTACATTCGAGGACGACAGTTATCAATCTATCCGAGAGTCGCAAGAGGATTCGAAAATTGAAAGATCCCTGAAGAACGATCGCATTCTTGCTTCCTTGTTGGAGAGGTTGAGGACCAATGATTCTGACACGAAGAATGAATATGGGCAGTACTTCACTATTGAAGATGCTTACAAGGCTTTTGAGCTCATTTTCGGAACAAAATTTACAAACGAAATTGGTAGCACGCTCAAATCTTTCAGCGAGGATCACTTTCGGTCTTTCGTCAATAGGAACATTGCAGAAGAGGAACCAGATGACGAACTGAAGATAGTTCCGCTCGAAGCCCAGGAAAAGATGCTTAAAGAAAAAATGAAAATCATCCCTCTCCTGACGCCTCATGATTACTACAATTTTGACAATGAATTAGGAAAATCGAAAGATGGCAAAAAAGAGCTGGCAAAAGAGCAATCTTTAAAAAATCTAAAGGACCAGGAAAAGTCAAAGAATGGATTTAATTCAACTCGGAAGAAGAAACATCGAACCGAATTGTCTATACAGCTTCCTCGGTTGAATGACCTTGTTCTTAGTAGGAAAATAACCAGTAGTATTGTCCACATGGGTAGAGGTCTTAAGAATAAGATGATGCAGATGATGCCCGGAATTGGGGTGGTAATTTCGTTTCTGCTGCAGATGACCCTGGCTCATGCTAGAACTGCTGCATCAGTGGCTGGGGTGATGAGCAACATGGCGCTTGGAATGGGCATGTTTAGTATGGTTCGTGATGCCCTTTTTGGTCAGCCAAATCACCCAAAAGTTAAATATGTCTATGACACTGAATCCGCTCATCCAGGAGTTTCTTGGCCCAAAGAACCTAGTTATTGGAAGTAGGAGTCATAGACTGATCATATTAATGTGGGTAGGGTATCCTATATTTAAAAGCAGGATATACTTTCACCTTGTTTTACATAGGATAGGATTAAAATTTAAGATATGATATTTAGTGCGCATATTAATTGTTCCATCATTTCACTTAACACTTCACAAGGATCATAAAACAGGTTGAGTGTCTTCGCTTGAATTGTATTGAAATGTTTATTTCATTTCACGGGATTACGGTGGGGGTTGCGATTGTTAAACCGACTGGAGTACTGAATGCTATGAGTATGATTTATAGACTTAATTCCTAGGATTTTTTTAGTATTATTCGTTAATTGTATCTCAAACTAGTTTTATCTCGAATACTTCATTAGCAATTAAAATTTTTACTTGTATTTTTTTTTGAAAGACTGTCTGTTTGTGATGTAATTGAAGATGTGTCAAAAATAAACAACACCTTCGAAAATATTCTATTGCACTGAAAAAAATACTCTTGAATCAAAGAAATATTGCTTTGAAGCATCAAACGGTTCTTTCGCCCTTGTTCGAATGTATATACTATAAAAGCGTATGCTATTGTTTCTTATTTTGTTAATTCAAATAAAATATTATTAAATTATTTAAAAGAATTAGTAGTCTCAACTGAAGATGTCATAGACCTAATATTAAAATAATATAAAGTTAATTATAAAATTTATTTATATATAACACGTGAAATTTGGATCAAACGATATGACCTATAAATCGATAGCATCATGCTTCAAATTCTGAGTATGTTTCTGTGGTTGCGATAGTAACAAAGTTTAACTGCATAGTACACTTCCATAATCTATTATCAGAAATTGCAGATTCAAAGAAGGAAAATATTATTCAAATGTAAAATACATTTTTTCTCCAGAAGTTGAATCTAAAACTATTACACCTTTTTATAACCTCTGACAAACACTCCTCCGCTTTCTCGTATTTTTATTGACATTCAATTCTCAACTGTACTCCACACATTATTCTAAATTAACGTAATTTTTTATTTTAGTTAGAGAAGACTTATTTCTTATAACTTAAAAAAAAGCAGTTTATTAAAATATCCGAGAGTACCGAGAATCGAACGCAAGCACCGCACGCTAATAAGCCGCACGCCTAAGCCCCATAGCTACGACGAACGCTGAGCACGATATCATAAATACTCACAACATTCATCTGACACTGTCGAACTAAGAAAAAATATATTCTTGAAACTCGATGCATTAGATATGATTTTTAAATGTACTTAAGTGATTTAAAATTAAATCAATACTTAAAACAAATTTGAAATTTTTTCTGACGAAATGAAAATTGTCAAAATTTGCATCTTGGTAATTTTTTAAAAGTTTTTTTTTCTGAATATAAGTACCAAAAGGAATAATAACATTAATGTACATTAAAAAAAAATTATTATATTTAACATTTGTAGGTATGAACAATTCTTTTTGCGAATATGAATTAAATAGAGGATTGATAAATGTTACCTAATTTTTCGATAAAAACAATTCACGTTAAATTTCCGTAATACTATTCAGTGCCTTATTTTAATAATTTGTATTATAAATTTTGACTTAAATATTTACTCTGATTATTTATTCATTAATTACTTGTATGCAATTGATAATATTCTTTTTTTTTTTAATTAATGCTCACATAATTATTAATATGTTCTATTTCTGCTTATTAATTTACATCACCATTTAGTTTAATACTAATAAATAATGTTGCTATAATTATTATATTTGATTAATAAAAAACCTTGATATTGAGAAAATTGATTACCGTACATTATAGATATGTATACTTATTTGAAGTTCAGAACATTTTCTTATTTTGATTTGCTACTCCAATTGTTTATAAAAACTAGAACTTTAAAGATACATTATTTCAAAATTCAATTAGTTAACAGTGCTTTCAAAAATGTATACCGAAATTTTATACCTAATTGGAAAATTCACGAATAAAAAAATTCCCGCCAGAAAATTGCCGAATTAAGAAATTCCCGAATATAAACAATGAAAAAAATTGTTTTTTAATCAATATCATTTATTAAAAATACAATTATCAATTATTTTTATCAGAGAAATTTTTTAATGTTTGAAGTTTTTAAAAATTATTATTTGCATTTAAAATAACAATAATTGTATAAAAATTGTATAAAAAAATAATTATAAAAACACGTGCGCCTCGAACGAAAATGGAAATTTCGCCCTAAATTTTCTCCGAACCTGACAACATTTTCCAAACAAACTTTGCAGGATTCAATTCAGCACTAATTAATTTCGAAGTTTCTTTCTATTTGTTTTTAATTAACAATTCGATTTTCGAGAACATTTTTTCACTCTTTTAAGATACTTTGCACATTTTCAAACAAAATTTTTTATTCAGAAATATATTTTTGTCAATTATTGTTATTTTAAATTGAGAAAATTATTTCATAAAACTTTAAATATTAAAAAAAAATTTCTTTGATACAAATATTTAAATATTTTATTCTGAATAAATAAATATTATTGAGCAAAAACCCATTTTTTTAATTGTTTAAATTCGGGTGTTTCATGGTTCAGATATTTTATAACTCGGCAATTTTCTGTCGGGAATTTCATTCATCGGGACTTTTTAAATACGGTCATATTATAAACTGCCGGGAATTTCATTATTCGGGAATTCCTCTTTTCGGGATTTTTACATTTCGTCAATTTTGTAATTTCGGCAATTTTACAGTGTCGGGAATTTTATTTTTAGGGATTTTTCAGTCGTCCCCTAACAAATTGCCAAGTTTAAACTTGAGAACAAATTTTAGTACACCTATCGCATCGGTTAGAAATGTGCTTTTATATGTAGTTGAAGTTCTGAACGTTCGAATAAACGAAATAATTTTTGCGGATTTTATTTTATATCGCAATATTGTTTCCAATACAAATAAAAATATGCATCATAAGTTTCTTTTATAATTGTATTATTTTCAATGTAATGAACTACAATTTTTTCACTGTTTCTCTTTTAAAAAGCTATCAATAACCAATTTTGTTCATTTGAACGTTCAAAACTTAAAGCGAATTTTTTTTAGTGCTTTTTCTGTACAGATTTCCAACTTAATTTGAAGGTGTTCAAACTTTCTTGAAAGATTTAAAAATATATTAATTTTCCCCAATTGTATATATTCATGAATCATAAAAAATATTTTATAGATTGTAGAGATTCAATACTTTTGGTTCAATTTTACTATGCTTTTTAGACATTTAAGTAACTTTTTAAATCATATAGATTCATGTATTAAACAAAAAGATTTTTCTTCATATAAAAACTTTTATCTCGCAAGGAGGGTTAGGTTGGTGTTCGGTGCCGATTTTTTGTTCCTTTGTAGGAGAGAAGAGGATACCAGACTTTGTAAAAAAATTTGGGAAATCGTTCACATTCAGGGGCTGAAATTACACCTTCTATATTTTTGAGTCTTATACTGTTTTAAGAGGTAACATTGTTTTTTCTTTAGTGTGTCGGGGTTTATGCAAGTGTTTTGATTTAATGGTATAGGATGGTGTATAGACAGAGAAACTCCAATTACTGTTAACTTACAATAGTAGATTGTGCAACAAGCGGGGGAAGGTGTTGATAATCGACGTCTGCCGCACGTCGCACACGTTGCTTTCCCCATCACCGGGCCGTGACGAGCTACCACGTTCGTTATCAAGAATCTGAGTTGGGATGCGCAGTTGCAGGGAGAAGGGGTAGATTGAGGATGCGCATGGCATTACTTAGTTCTCTAGAGAACTAAATGGCACATTACTTAACTTTGACGTCACCAATCGAGTAAAGACCAACTTAGATTCTTGAGAACGAACGTTTAAGTAGTAAGTTCCGGCACGTGTACTGGGGAAAATTTATTTTTAAAGGGGCTTAAAAATTATCAGTGTAACACATAAAAACCGTATATTAGGTGAGTGATTCAAGTTTCAATTAAAATTGTTATAAAAAAAAGGAATTAATATCATTTTAAACGTTTTCATATTAGAACCAAACATTATTTAAAGAAACTTTGTTTTTAATATTAGCTAAAAAAATTATTGCATTTTTGAAAGTTGAACTACATAATTTGTCAATTTTTGCAATATTTGAAGTTCTAAATATCCCAAGGAAAATTTAATAGTATTTATGATATAAGAAAATTTAATTTATTTCTTCACTGCTTTTTTTCTTTGTCATAAAATTGAACAATAGTCATACACAGAGTAAAATAATTCAGTAAACCAATTCAGTAAAACTTGTCAACACTTTTTTTCATTGAAACATCAATACCTGCAGAAATGGATTTTGACTAATGTTATAGAATTTTTGCATGATTTTTTAAACTTTTTTCTAAAAGAATAGTACTCAGATAACATTCCTTTCTGATACTAATATGATCAAAAAAATATTAGGGTACTTTTTGATCAAAAAATTGACTTTCGACAGCTTTATGAATAGTAAAAAATAATTGTCTTATTCAACAATATCTTTTATCTTTGAATCTCAAATTGCATTTGTCAAATTCGTTGACAAACTTGATGAGTTTCTCTCTTAAAATACTAAAATTTTATCGATAAAAAATCATGTAAAATGTGAAACCAATATTTCACTTCTTTGATACTTCGCCCAATTGTTTATTTTCAAAAATTATTGTATAAATAAATTGAAGTCTCTTTGCAATAGTACATCGTGTTTAAAAAAAGTTATTAGGAATCCACTTGAATTTGCCGCTAGATGTGCGTAGCACGCAAGAGCTACCTGCGCGCGCATGGTACGCAAGTGTCAGATGACACTTTGCTGATTTGTCACGTAGCCGCACTCGTCCGTAAAAATCTTCAAAAGTGCACAAGTTTGAGCATCATGTTCCTAACCGCATATCACACAGTTTTATAAAAACGCAAATAATAATGAGTAACTTAAATAAATTTCAAAAGTATTACGTATTTTACATGCGCTGATATAAAAATGTGACAAATATTATTGTAATTACTGCTCCAAATGTTGAAGATTAATGCGAACACGTGGCACTTAGGTTAATATGATTTACAGAACCATCATACAGATATAGCACTTACTCCTATAATAAAAAATACGTTTATGATAAATTACTTACTCTTTTCTTAATTTACATGAAAGTATTATTTATACCCTCTAAAACCCTACAGGTGTGCACGCGCCATGCCCGCGCTGGCCGGCATAAATGAGGACAAATATGTGTCATGCCCTGCATGCACGCCATGCGAGAAAATCAGCACGCGTGCGACGCGCAATCGACGGTCTATGCGCGCATTTTGATACCTGGGGTACCCTTGAGCAAAAAAAATGGTTTTTACGTACATGCCTATATGACAGTGCGCCTAAGATTAATGCAAAATAAGGTATAAAATAATTATTAATAAAATAATAATATAGCCTAAAATATAGGTATATGAATTAACATATAATGGAATCCAATATACTATAAAAAGTTTTGCGTTTTGGACATACTTCAATCCAGTGTGAAGCGCGAAGCAGGCGATGAGAATTCATTCCTTAACCCCAAAGGAGTTTTAACGAATGAGAATTCACAATTAGAAAATGACAGCTGTCAGCGGAATAAGCACATAAGCTCAGCGCAGAGCTAACAATTATAATGTGCCCACTCAGCGGGCAGATTTTGTTTACAATAAAATCAATAGTTTTTATAATTTATCCCTTCGACACGAAAGTACCCTGTGTGTGGAGGATTACCCACATATATTTTGTCATTAAAAAAAGATAAAACGTGCCCTTAGCACAATCGCATTTGTAAAACAAACTTTCTCGAAATGCTTGTTTTGGATTTCATATACTCTACTGTTGGAAATTGACGGCACGGTCAGCGCAAGTGCTATTAAAAATCACTGCTGATTTCGAAACGTGATTACTCGTTCAAAAATCGAGCGAAAAACTTAAAAAACAAGTTAAAAATCTTACTAAATTATGCATCAGTTGAGCACTAATAGAGATATTTTTGACATTTTGAAGAGAATATACAACGTGAGAAGTTTAAAAAAAATGCAAAAATTTCTCGAATTTTGTACCTCGAATTCACCTTGTGGCATGACCTGGGAAAGTTGTAGCAAAAATCTAAAATTTATAACAAGATCACCGCG
>JAUELO010000012.1:12310345-12322803 GCA_032357855.1 Amphibolips quercusostensackenii
CATCCCAGTCATGTAAAATTTCTTGCGCCAGCAAAAAAAAAGCATTCTTGCTACAACCACAGATTCTGCAGTAGGTCATCCACTACTACACACATACTTACACATATCATACAATTTATAACAATATTTATAACTTCAACAGTTACATTAAATTACAATACATTACACACTATATAGTCGCACGCTTTTAACGATATTAACACTGCTAAAAACCAAAAACGCTGCCGACGGGTTTCGAACCACCTAATATACGTTTAACGCGTACTCGCCAACAACTAAAACTCACGGCTAACCTAACACTTGTGATATCGAGTAAAAAATCTCGGCTATAAAGTCAAAGTATGTGTGCGTCAGAGCCGTACAAAAAATATCTGGTCCCCGTTTCATCGAAATTTCTTATTGTAGCCTTTTATTAATAATCTGGTTCGTAAATTTATAGAAAGTGAATAAAAACATTAGATAATTTTTTTTTTAATTTTTTAAACTTAAAACCCTACATTATTTAATTTTCAGTATTTTAAAATTTTGCATGGTCTACTTTAAAAAAATATTTATGATATAAAACATTCAAGCCATTAAAATTGACCATTAAAAACATAAAAATTAAATTTATATAAAATTGATGAAATTAAATTAGGTTAGAATTAGTTTATGTAATGCTAAGTACTTTATTTTCACAACCATTTTTTGTTAATATAAAAATATCCATCACGTAATTTGTGACTCGGTGACAACTTAGCTTTGCTAAGAGTTTATGATGATAGTGTGCACGAAGAAAAATGATCGAGATTTAAAGAGTTATATACATAAAAATGTTTGTCAAAGTAAACATCATGAACTTGTCGTGCATCCGTCTGGAATCCGCTACCCTTATTTACAATAAATGCATGCACAACATAAAATAGTATCTTTACACGTCAGTTATTAAATACATTCTACTTTTCTTTAGTAACTTAATGAGTATTATTTATTGAGAGGAAAGGATAGTCTATATATTTAAATGTTTTCTGAAATCTTAAAATATTAATCGAAACTAAAAAATTTTTAAGTTTCTACGGGGGACTTGGCTTTAAACTTCATCCCTGAGAATGGTCACGTCCGTAGCGATTCTTATTTTACTTACTGTTGTGTGATTTCTCTCCTAATAAAAGGGAAATATCTAACAAAATTTTGCAATCTATACTTTCTTTTGAGTGAATCGATAATAGCAAACCAAAGTAAACTTTATATCATTTATTTAATAAAAATTTACATTACTGTGCGTTATTTTATAATATACTGGTACGAAAATAATACAATCCTTATATCAATTATCACATATCAGGATTTTCACTTTTGGACTTGAAATTTTACATAAATCTTTTGTATTATTTATAGTTCTGTGTTGTATTGAATCCTAAAATAATTGTCAAATTTATCTTAATGCAGTAATGTCCTCCATTTACCGAACTAATTGTGCAAATTTTAATGAAAAAAAATTTTCTCTGTGTAAAATTTTCAGTTTTGAATCAAATGCAGTAAATTCTTAAGGTCCTTTTGGGACATCCAAATATTGTAATAAGAATTTAATTTAAAAAAAAGTAACGGCAAAGTAACGCGTTACTTTTTTTCAGTAACGGTAACGGTAACGCGTTATTTAAAAAAAAGTAACGGTAACGCGTTACGAATTTTGAGGCAGTAACGATAACGCGTTACTTCCAGACAGTAACGTGTCAAACACTGGTTTTTTCACTCGATGCAAAAATATCGCCCAAAAAGTTTCACCTTCCTAGCCAATGCGGAACGCAACCCAATTAATCCCCTAACTCTTAAAAAATTCACCAAAATTACAATAATACCAAAAACCTCCAATTTTTGTCCACAAATTTATTTTATAAGGCGCACGAAGATTTTCTAAGAAGTTTCATTACCCTAGATAATGTTAAACACACTGTAATTCATCCACCAAAAACTCAAAAATCACTAAAAATACAATAAAACAATAATCTGCATTTTTTTTTTACAAAACTATTTTATGCGATACACAAAAATTGCTTAAAAAGTTTTATCTCCCTGAATAATGTGGAGCACACCACAGTTAATCACCTAATACTTAAAAAATTCACCAAAAATACAATAATACGAAAGTTTGCAATTTTCTTGCGCAAAGTTATTTTATTTGATGCACAAAGAGTGCTCAAGAAGTTTCATTTCCTTAGCTATTGTGGAACACACCCTAATTCCTCCATCAAGAACTCAAAAAATCACCAAAAATGCAATAAGTCGAAAGTCTTCAATTTTTTTCACAAAATTGTTTCACTTAATGCACGAAAATTTCCCAACAAGTTTCATACCCCTAGCTAATGCGGAACACACCCCAATTCATCCCATAATGCTTAAAAAATTCATAAAAAATTCAATAATACGAAAATCTGCCATTTTTTTCACAAAATTATGTTATTGGTCGCACAAGGATTGACTAAAAAGTTTCACCACCCTAGATAACATGAAACGCATCACAATTTATACCCCAAAATCTTAAAGAATCACCAAAAATACAATAAGTTTAATGTCTGCAATTTTCTTTCGCAAAATTAATTTATTCAATGCACAAGAATGGCTTAAAAAGTTTGATCTTCCTAGCTAATGTGAAACACGCTCCAATTCGTCCCCTAACTCCTAAAAATTCATCAAAAATACAATAATAGGAAAATCTGCTATTTTTTCAGGAAAATCATTTCATTGGGCGCACAAAGATTGCCTAAAAAGTTTCATTTTGCTAGATAATGTCGAACATGCCCGAATTCGGCCTTAAATTATTGCTTGAATTTAAAATAGCATTAATTTAAAATGATGCGTAGTAATAGTAATAGTGCATAGCATTTATAAAAAAATTACAAAAAAACGTTCTTGAAAATCGAATTTTTAATTTTAAAAAAGAAATAATTTTTGAGATGAATTAGTGCTGAAAAAAATTTCTTTGATGAAAATATTTGATTTTTAATAATTGAACATGATTATTAAAATCAATTTTTTTAATTATTTATATTCAGGAATTCCCTGGTTGGGATATTTTATAATTCGGCAATTTTCTTTTGGGAATCGTTTTATTCGAAAATTTTAAAATTTGTTTATATTATAAACTGTCGGTAATTTTATTATTCAAGAACTGTCCGATTTCGTACTAGTATTATAAACTGTTCGAGAATTTTATTATTTAGGAATTTTCCAATTCGGGATTTTTAAGTTTATAATATTTCCTAATTTGAAAATTTCCAATAGCAAATCGCCGAATTATAAAATTTCCGAACTTAGAAATTCCTTTTTTATTTTTTTTTTTACGATTTTATTGCTTTTTAATGTTTAATTTTTTTACAAATTATTGTTCGAATTTAAGATAAGAATAACTGAAAAAAAGTATACATTTCTAGATGAAAATTTTTTGTTGAAAATGTCGAAAATAATCAATGCTTAATTAAATTCTGAAAAGTTTGTATGAAAAATTGTATTAGGTTTGGAGAAAATGTAGGAAAAATTTTTTGTTTGTTTGAAGCGCGCGTTTTTTACATTAATTTTTTATACAATTTTCATAGAATTATTGTTATTTTAAATTAAAACAATAATTTCAAAAAACTTTAAACATTAAAAAAATGTTCTTTGATATAAATATTATATTATCGTTTTTCTAATAAATAAAAATATTTATTGAGAAAAAATTTTTTAATTAATCAAATTTAGAAATTTTATAATCAAGGAATATTCTAGTTCGGTTATTTTATAATTCGGCGATTTTATGACGGGAACTTTATTATTCGGGAACAGTTAATTTTCAACACTTTGTATTTCATACAATTATTTTTTTCACTTGTGGTTTTACAATTTTTTCAATTATGAGTGGAATTTTTGAGTATAAAAATACACTAGAGAAAAAATTGTCAATTACATACAATTTGGTATTGCATACCGAATTTCAAATTTTGAAAATTTGCTGTAATTCTAATTTTGATTTCTACATCTTGTCGATTTTTTTCTACTGTATTTATTTTTACAGCCTCATCAATGAGAATGTATTGGTTTTATGCGAAAAATTACTTTTGAGGATTTCATTAAATGTCGACGTTTTGAGGCCCCCTGAGTCAGAAAAAATAGTTTTTACGACGGTGTCTGTCTGTCTGTTGTCGTTATTGTTGTCGTCGTCGTTGTCGTTGCCTGTGAACACGATAACTTTCAACAGAATTATCTTGTTGAATTGCGCTTTAGAACACTTAATAAGGGTGTAAAAATAAAGGAAGAGTTCGTTAGACAGCCATTTTGGATCAAAACTCAAAAAGTTAGAGCATCTTCAAAAATTCTTATACTACTTTTTTAAAGATTCAAAAATTCTATGTAAGGCTTTTCATAGTAAACAAAAAGATGATCAATTTATTCTTATGACTTTTTAAAATAAAATAATAAATACCAGAGTTATAGCGTTTACAAAATTAAAAGAAAAATAATAAAATGAAAATTTTAAGCCAAACAACGCACGGCATGAAAAAAGTTGAAAAGAGAAAAACGTTTATCTTTAAAATCCCTACAAGATTATTATAACAGCTTTTTGAATTTTGTTGAAAAATAGAAAATTGACAATTTTGATCGCAAAAAAAATAATAAAAAATAAAGAATTCCATTTTGCAGTTAAACTATGCAAGATACAAAAAAAGATGTAGAATTAAAAAATATGCGTCCAAGAAAGAGCTACAAATTTGTTGTGAATCATTTTTCATTAGGATGCGTAGTTTTTGTTTTCTTCGTAAAAAAAATTAAAAATTAAAAAATTAAATTTTCGGACAAACAACACAAGGTACAAAAAAAATGGACAAAAGTTGTTCTCCAAAAAAGAGCTAAAAATTTGTTATAAATTATTTTTCAATGGAACACGTAGATTTAGTTTTAATCATAAAAAATAAAATAAAAAAATTACATTTTTTGACAAACGGGACAAGCTATGAAAAAAATGAATAGACAAAAGTTACTCATACAAAAAAGATCTACAAATTTGTAATCAATAATTTTTTACAGCAAGCGTGGTATTTGTTTTAATCGTAAAAATAATAATAAAAATAAAAAAAGTAAATTTTTTAAAAGACACGGGTACGAAAAAAAAATTAATTGACAAAATTTTTTCTCCCAAAAAGGATCTCCAAATTTTTTATCAATAATTTTAATGCAGGATCAGTCAATTTTCTTTTAATCGAAAAAAATAAGATCAAAAATAATCAAATTAAATTATTGGAAGAACGGAACAAAAGATAAATAAAAATGAAAAGACAAAAGTTGTTCAGCCAAAAAAGATGTACAAATTTGTTATAAACTCTTATCATAAAACTAGATTAAAAATAAAAATACAACTTTTTGGAAAAAGAACACAAGCTACAATAAAAGATAAATTTTTAATCCAAAAGGATGAATTTTTAAGAAAATATTTAAATTTCCACCAAAAATGATGATTTCAACATAATAGTTCAATTTTTCAAAAATAATTAGATTTTTAACAAAATAGTTGAATTTCTTACCAAATAGTTGAATTTTCAGCATACAAAGATGCATTTTCAATCAAATGATCTAATTTTTAAACAAAAAAGATTAAAATTCAATCAAATATTTGAATTTTCAATACAAAAGAACAAATTTTTCACGAAGCAATTAAATTGTCATAAAAAAAGTTTATTTTCGACCAAGAAAGATGACTTTTCTACCATGCACGATGGATTTTCAATAAAGTTATTAAATTTTCAAATAAAAAGATGAATTTTGCACCAGGAAGATTAATGTCCTATCAAAAAAGGCGTATTTCCAACTTAATCAATATACAGGATAAATTTTTAACCAAACACGGAATATTAAAATTTTCAGATAAAAGAAAATATTTTTAATAAAAATAATTAATTTTCAGCAAAGTTGTTAAATTTTCAACCAAAAAGATGAATTTTGAACCAATAAGATTGATGTTCTGACAAAAAAGATAAATTTTGAACATAATTCATTAAGTTTTAACAAAATCATTTAATTTAATTTTGGTAATGTAATCAATTATTCACCTCAATCTAATTAAAAATTGGACAAAAAATGAATTTTTGTTTAAAAACCGCGATTTTTTATCTCTATTCTGTGAAAAAATTGCTAAAAAGAATAATAAATTGCTTAAACAATTTATTTTAACATCAAATTATTAGTATAAAGTAGTATCTTATGTATTAGAAACAATTTTCATTTAAAAAACGCAAACAAAAATCATGATTAGCGCCAAAAACTCCCAGAATAAATTTTTTCACTTATGGGGTTTCTTCGGGACCCTATAAAACTGATTTACGTGGGTGATATTTGAAAAGAAATATTTTATTTGTATTCTATGGCTAATTGTGAAGAGAAATGTTGAGTTTCAACTCGATTCATCTAATATTGAAGATTCTCAATAAAATTTACAAAAACTTCTTTTTTTCTCATAAGAAATACGTGTTAAACTTCATAGGGTTTGCACCACCTCTAAAATTTTTTTTTTAACAAAAAAGTGGATTAATTTTTGTGTGTATTGCAAGCTCTTTTGATTGGAGGAAGAAGCAATTGAAAAGAAAGGAAAGAAAAATAGAAAAACAAGGAAAATAAATTACTAACGAGAATATTATATCAGGGTGGCCGCAAAGTTCATTTTCAAAATTTTCGAACATTTTCCTGACTCCCATTTACCCTCTGTTGCAAAAATTCAAAATTCACGCGCTTTCTAAATTTGGTCCAGCGACGGCGCTCTCATCACCACCGCATCTCTCTCGCATCTCTTATTTGGGCTCGTCCGTGACTTTTTCTTTAGTAGTGTATCACACAGACCGATCGGGAAAGTGGCGCCTCTATGGCCGTTGCGTGAACTGGCTCGTTGGACGTTCGTTCGGAAAGATGGCGGCCAGCGACGACGAGCCGATGCATCTCTACGAGGTTTTTCAAAACTGTTTCAATAAGATCGCCAACAAGCAACCCGGTGAGTCTCACGAGCTGATTCTTGACACCCTCGACCTCGAACCTTCCCGCGAGTGCGCGTCTAAACTAACCCGGTAGTGCCTGCACATCCGGATTTATCTTGCAGTTTCCACCGTGTTTCGGCACATCTCGAGCTGCCTTTCATCTCCAAATTTGCCGAAAATCATCTCTGAAGGTCAAAAGTTCAGTGACGAGGGTTGTTTTTGTGCATCCAATGAGTTTTCAGCGTCAGGGGCAAAAGTGTCGTAAAAGTGAATTCGGGACGTCTGCCTTTTTTCGGGCGCTTCTTGTGTTTTGGTTCGCTTGTCATTGCACTGGACAGTGCTGCCTCTTCCGTTCCGCCACCAAATTTTCAATTTTCGCGATTTTCGACAACACAAAATTGCCAAATTTCCGGGTTTCTTTGTTTCTAATGTTAGACTTAAGATGTGGGTTGATTTTTTTCTATGAAGGAAAGTTTAAGCCCCGAGTTGTGAACAAGAGTTTTTTTTTTTTTAGTGTAAATAGTGTCGCGTGAGCGCGATTTTTGATAGCAGAGGTGTTCGGCGTCGAGGGCTTTCTTTTTATGAGAAAATAAAATAAGACATGTAATTTTAGATTTTAGTTGTAAAGTTAAAAAATATAAAGATTGTTATTGTCACTTTGTCGACAAAACATTTGACAAAATAATAAGGATTTCAAAGAGTGTCTTGAGTCTAACTGCAACCAAGTGAAACGTGAAAAATATGATTTGCCCGAATTTTTGTTAGCCAGTTTCACAAAATGTAGATATAAATTCATATTAATTCAATTGATTTTACGTTGCGGAATAAAAGCAAAACTTGTTTTTAATATGTTCCTAACTTCGCATACCTTCGTTTTTTGAGGTTAGTTGACAAAACAAATAATGAGCAGTACTTAAATTCTTTTTTGACTACTTAAAAGTACCGAAATATAAAATATCCGAACTAAAAAAAATTCCCGAAGTACGAAATTCCCGAATATAAACAATCAAATAATTTTTTATAAATAAAAAATATATAATTGTAATATAATTTTGATAATAATACTCTAATAAATTTTATGAATAAATAAATTAACTGTTTAAATTCGGGAATTTTTTAGTTCGGATATTTTATAATTCGGCAATTTTCTGTCGTGAATTTTCAAATTTGGTAATATTATAAACTGTTCGAGGATTTTATTATTCGGGTATTTTCCATTTTGGAAATGTTATTCTCTACTGACTGGAAAACCGAGAAATCCTGTAATTGTCAGGGAATTTTTATATACCTAGAAAAACCTGGAAATGTCAAGGAATTTTTTCGAGAGCATACTTAATTTGGTTAAAAATGGTGTATAAAATTTAATAACAATGTTTTTTTCATTTTTAAAAGCAGCTTAACTATTTCTTTGAAATTTTGTTTTTTTTGCGCTTAGAAATTATTTTGTTGTAACTGAGACTTTAATTATTCTATTTTTGGTTTAAAATTGATCTTTTTTAGTTCAAAATTCGTCCTTGGTAGGAAATTAATCTTTCTTAGTTGAAAGTTTTTCCTTTTTGGTTGAATTCAACTGTTCTTAATTTAAAATAAAAATATTTTTGTCTTGAAACATTAACTATTACGTTTTCCATTGAGAACTCGTCTTTTTTGGTTGAAAATTAAACTACTTGTTTAAAAGCTCAAGTCCTTTATTAAATTTGACCATTCCAGTTTCTATTTCAAAGTTAATCTCTTGTTAAAAATTAATTTTTTTGTTGATTCATAATTTTAATTAAAAATTCATTTTTTTCAACTGAAAATTTAACTATTCCAGTAGGTGATTTAACTTTTTTTTTGTTGAAAATTAATTTTTTCAACTGAAAATTTAATTTATCTAGCTAAAGAGTTAAGAATTCAACTATTTTGTAGAAAATTGATCTTTTTAGATGAATATTTGTATTTTTTTGATCAAGAGTTTAACAACTTTGTTAGAAATTCATTTTTTTGTTGTTACAGATTCATCATTTTAATTGAAAATTCATCTCTTTTCTTGAAAATGTAACTATTTTTTTTTATTTCGTTTTTTTTTTTTTTGGTTATTAATAAATAATGTATACAACTGAATATTGTATTAAATCAGCTGAATACTCTATCATTTCAGTTGAAAATTCATCTATTTGGTTGAAAATTAATTTTTTAAATGAAAATTGATATTTTTAGTTGAAAATTCGTCCTTTTTAATAGAAAACTAATTTTTCTTTGTTGAAATTGTGTTTGGTTGGAAATTAAACTACTTGGTCGAAAGATAAAGTCTTTTTTTAAAGTTCCTTTTGTTGCTGAAGGTTCATAATTTTAATTGAAAATTCATCTCTTTTATTGTAAGATTAACTATTTTGTTAAAAATTCTCTTTTGTTTGTTGTTCAGAAATTAATTTTTTTAACCTAAAACCTAACTATTCTACGTGAAAATTTAACTGTTTTTGTTGAAAATTTGTACATTGGTTGAATTCAACTGTCTTTCATTTAAAGTAAAAATCTTTTTTAGTTGAAATATTAAATATTACATTTTTCGTTGAGAATTCATCTTTTTTGCTTGGAAATTAAACCACTTAGTTGGAAGTTAATTTCTTGTTAAAAATAATTTTTTTCTAAAGATTCATCATTTTAATTGAAAATTCATCTCTTTTGTTGAAAATTATTAATTTTTTGTTAAAAAATTACTTTTTATAACTGAAAATTTAACTATTTCAGTTAAAAATTCAACTATTTTTTCGTTGCATTTTTTTCATTTCAATTTTTTCATTTAATTTTTTTTGTTTGAAAATTAATTTTTTCAGCTGAAAATTTAACTAATTCAACTAAATATTCCATCAGTTTAGTTCAAAATCCATCTATTAGGTTAAAACTAATTTTTAAAAGGAAATTTGGTTTTTTCAGTTGAAAATTCATGTATTTTGTTGAAAACTCGTTGTTTTTTAAATAGAAAATTAGTTTTTCTAGGTCGAAAGTTTGTCCATTTTAGTCAAATTCACCAATTTCAATTGAAAATAAAAATCTTTTGAGTTGAAATATTAACTGGTACATTTTTTTTTTTGTTGAAACTTCATCTCTTTTGTTGAAAATTCAACTATTTTGTTGAAAATTCCTTTTTATTCTGGTTTAAAATTAATTTTTTGGATTGAAAATTTAATCACTCCAGTTGAAACATAATCTATTTTTTAATTATTTTTTTTATTGGAAATAAAGTTTTTCAACTGAAAATGTAACTAATCGATTTTCAGTTGAAAATGTATCTTTTTTAGTTGAAAATTTATCCTTTTTGTAGAAAATTAGTCTTTCTTAGTTAAAAGTTTGTCCATTTTGGCTGAATTCAACTGTTTTTGATTAAAAATAAAAATAATTTTTGGTAGAAATATTAACTATTACTTTTTTCGTTACGAATTCATACTTTTTGGTTGAAAAATCATGTCTTTTGTTGAGAATTAAACTATTTTGTAAAAAGTTTTTTTTTCTGTTCAAAAATAATTTTTTTAATGAAAATTCAAGTAATGTAGCTAAATATTCCGCGATTTTAGTTATAAATTCATCTAATTGTTTGAAAACTAATGTTTTAAATGAAAATTTAACGTTTTAAGTTGAAAATGCATGTATTTTGTTGAAAATTCGTTTTTATTTTTGGTTGAAAATTTTTTTTTTTTAGTTGAAAAAATTTATTTTTTGTTTGAGGATTCATCATTTTAATAGAAAATTCATCTCTTCGGTTGAAAATGGAACTATTCTATTGAGAAATTGGTTATTTCTTGGTTGAAACTCAATTTTCTTATCTGAAATTTTAACTAATCCAGCTGAATACTCCATCATTTTAGTTGAAAATTCATCGCTTTGGTTCAAAATTCAATTCTCAGTTGAAAATTTATCTTTTTTAGTTGGAAATGAATGTATTTTGCTCCTGTGTTTTGGTTAAATTCAACAGTGTTTAATTAAAATTAAAATATTTTTTGTTGATATATAAACTGTTATATTTTTAGTTGCGAATTTAACTGTTTTTTATTTAGAATTTAACTCTTTTTTGGTTGAAATATCAAGTATTACATTTTTTGTTAAGAATTCGACCTGTTTGAAAATTCAACTACATTGTTTAAATATAAACTCCTTTGTTAAAAATACACTTCTTCATTTAAAAGTCACCATTTTCGTTACAAATTTATCTATTTGGTTGAAAATTGAAGTAATTTATTGAAATATTCAAAATATACAGAATATGAAAATGTTAAATATGGACTGAGTTTGAAGTGTAAGAAGATAAAATAAAAAATTGTTTTAATTATTATTCAAATTCATGAAATTTAGGAAAAAATTCACTATTTTTACATATTTAGGTATTTACAAGGGATGAAAAAAACTTTATTTTTAATAAATTGGCGAAGTCGTATACATATTCCATTTGATTGTTTAAAAAAATGCGAAACACTTCAATGGTTACGTATTATGAAAAATTGTATCTGTAAAAACTTGGATATAATTAGAAAAACCTTGGAATCATAAAAGAGAAAAAATTTCCCGTACCGGGAATCGAACCCGAGCCTCCTGGGTGAAAGCCAGGTATCCTAGCCACTAGACCATACGGGACTGTGAGTTCAGATTTTTAAGCAAACCAAATTACAAGAATTTTTTTGAATTCTGTTTTATTAAAATTATTCCATTGTTAAAATGTGAGCACCTTACATTTTTTTAGTTTAAAATTATGTATCTAGAGGGTCAATGGACGATATTATCGGTATTCTCAATTGCATTTATGTACGCGACACTTATCCGATTTCTGCTAACCTACAACAAAAAAATTTCTGAAAATTTTTTTTTGTAGGTGTAAAAATGTATTAGTACATGCACGTTTTTTAGTCCATTTTCTTTATTCTCTCAAACTTTTAGCCCAATATCTCATTTCGTATAGAATTAGTAATTAGTATGGTTAATTGCCCAAAAAAATGTCGGTAAGGTAGGAATCGGATAAGTGTCAGATGCCCTTGAATCAGTAGTTAGCAGACCCCTGTAACGACCGTATTTCAGCATTAGTTCACGAGGAGGATTATCTGAAACGTAAAGTGCAGATGGCGCTAGCAGTCTTTCCAGATTTGATGATTTTTTTTTCTTGACAAAGTTGAGAGTATTTGAATGTTTAATGCGGGTGATCCCGTTTATTAAGATATACAAAATCGGTTGTGATTACGAAAAAACGCTAAATAATTTAATTTTTCGGCTAAAAAGACTGCTAGCTCTGATTTTGTGACTAAAAAAATTATAAATTAAATAATTTGAAATCCTTTTTAATTTCGAAATTTATTTTAAAAGTTGTTTTAGTCTCGAATTGCGAAATCTGTTTAATTTATTTCTTAAATATTGGATATTTCAGATTTTTCAACTATAAAAGAAAAAAATTTCCCGTACCGGGAATCGAACCCGAGCCTCCTGGGTGAAAGCCAGGTATCCTAGCCACTAGACCATACG
>JAUELO010000012.1:12670848-12682437 GCA_032357855.1 Amphibolips quercusostensackenii
CCTGTATGCGGGGCAGCGTCGTCCAAATGCAGCTTGTTGGAAATAATTAAATTATAAAATTATTGTTTTATTGAGATGAACAATACTCATGAAAATGTGTTATACAATAGTGTGAGACACGACATGACAAAAAAATCAATCAATTCCACGTCATATTGACTTTATACAGAGCAATAAATTTTAACCGGACGACGCTACCCCGGTCTACCCTAAATAAAGAACCATTAAAAATTTTTCAAGAAATATTAAAACATTAGTTTTCATTCTCTTGAAACCTTTTAAACATTTTTTTAAAAAAAGTTTCTAAATTTTCTGTTGGAAATCTTCCAAAAATTGAATTTTGTTTTAGATTTGTTGCAATCTTTTTATGTTCAAAATTATTTTTGTATCTTTTCAAAACTTCTAAATGGATCTGAACCAAATTCGAATTTTTTCTAAGATTTTGTGAATTTGGAAAATAGAACAAATTTCCTTTAAAATCATCTACATTCTTTCCCGATTTTTTAGGAAATAATTTGAAACTTTGAAAGTATCTTAAAATATATTAAAAAAATAAAAAAATCATTTTAAATTTTCCCCGAAAATTTAAGAAAAAATTTTATTATCTTAAAACTTTTTAAAATCCTTAAAAAGCGTCAAAATTTTATTTCAGAGGCTTCAAAATTCTAGATTTCGTTAAAAAATCTTTTTAATCTGTTCACACCTTCTAAAACTTTAAAATATCTTTCAAAATAATTCAAACTTTTCCTAAAAATTTTTAAAATCCTGAAAACAGAAAAAAATTGTCTTAAAATTTTCCAGGTTCTTTTTTAATATATTTTTAAAGCTTCAAAGCTTAAAATTAATCTTGTAAAATAAAACCTGAATCATTAACAATTTTCCCAGAAATCTTATTGTCGGTACCGGTAGTTTTTTGTTACCGGTATCGACAATGTATAATCTTCGTAAATTAAGATATTCTAAGTTTTGTTCATAATCTCATTTTTCTTATCTCTTCATACAAGAAAGTTTACAAATTATAGCGAGGTAGCAAAATGTTGAGGGCAAAATCATTTTCCAATATTAAAAAAAAATACAATCAGAATTTTCTCTTTGATCAATAGTGTTTAGAAACATTCAGAAATAATTTTATCACCAAATAAAATTACTTATTTATGTGTCTGATGCTACTTCAAGTCAGTAAACTTCGACATCATGCCCGGATTGGGGAAGATGTACGATGAGTAACATTTTTTAAAAAGTTAATACACTTCGACAATTAAATATCCCACTTTAATTAGGCTTCTTTAATCCGAACACGTTCCAATGGTTCCTCCTATTACCATTACTTATTCGGAATTTTTTATTTACGAAATTGATGGTGCAGAAAATTCTTAATCTTAGTTAATAGATCATAAGGATTTATGAATAAATCCTTTTGTCAGTTAAAAAATATTTGGTCCAAAAGTTAAGTACAGAATTGTTGCCTTTGTTATCAAAGAATTGTTTATAATACAATTTATATTTTCTCTTTTAGAAATAAATTTGTAGAATTAGAATTCCTCATTGATAAATCGCGATTGCCAGAATTTCAGAAAATTCAAAAGAATAAACTAAAAACAGCCACTTAAAGTCATATTCACGCAGCATGCATTCAATCAGGCATTTAACAACAACGAGTGCGAGATTTTTTAGAACTTTGTTTCACCAATTTTATTAGATATAGTTGTGATTAATTTTAGTAGAAAAAGTATTTCATGTTATTTTAAAATACTTTTGCTGAAAAAAAACTGTTACTTGATAATAGGGTCATCCGCTGATCTTATTTTATTTTTGCGTTTTAAAGCATATACTCTAAAATCACTAATGTAATATCAGTATAGTGTAAAAAAACTTTTTTTCGAATTTATATTTATAAAATTAAAATTTGTACGTTGGTGATTAATTATTTGGATTGTTTTTATCAAATTGACCATGTATATTCTTCGGTTTTGAAGGCGTGCGACGTCATACTACGTGTTTCAAGCTATGAGGGCGCCACATGTTTCGTTTGAAAAATTGTCATTTCCGGTTGATATTATATCACTTTGTAATACATTATTATAATTTATTAAATAAACAAAATTAAGTTTTAATTTCATATTTAAATTCTTTAGGGGTCAAATTTTATAAAAAGCTTAACTGTAAGGTAAACCAAATTTTTTTGAATGACCGTATTTCAGTCAGCATGAAAAACTTAAGTTAGCTTGAATGCTGCTTACTCAAAAGTAACTTAGGCAGATTAAATTTTACAAATTTATGTTAGGCGACCCGGTAAGATTTCATAAAAGTAAATTTATCTTTACATCACTTATTTAAAAATTAATTTGATTTGATTTAATTTATGCACTTTTTCTTTATTGTTCAAGAAAGTAAAAAAACATTAGGAAACCTTAAGACAATAAAAACCTGAGGCAATTTGGTAACTTAGAATTAGGTTTAGAAAGCTTATCTGAAAAACTAACCTACGTTTGTCTGAAGTGTTAGATTTAATCTCGGAATGCATTTACGGTGTAACTATTGAACAAATATCTATCTGTATATTTTTAAATTCTACTAAATATAAATACATTTTTTCTCAAGAGGAAAATTTATACAAGAAAAAATTTCTATCTAGTTAACAATGACGTCAAACTTTCAAGAAAGACTAAATTTTGTGTGATATTAGTGACACTTGATGCCCCCGATCTGCGAAGCAATTAAATTAATTGGTATTAATCGATTGGGAAAACT
This sequence comes from Amphibolips quercusostensackenii, assembly GCA_032357855.1. Lineage (NCBI taxonomy): Eukaryota > Metazoa > Arthropoda > Insecta > Hymenoptera > Cynipidae > Amphibolips > Amphibolips quercusostensackenii. Next base: position 12,673,600 of record JAUELO010000012.1, read on the forward strand.
GTTTTTTTTTTCTTCCAAATGAGAAGTAGAGGGACAACCAGACCAAATAGTAGAGTTTGAAAATTATTTTTTTTTCTACACTAATAACCTGTCCTCGCTAACCTTTTGTAATCCACTTTACTGAGTTTTTTCCTTGTTTCTAGAGTTGTTTATTTATTACCTTATTTATTAATCACAAATTGTAAAAAAGATGTCGCACGTGTATTATAGTAATTTATAGTGGCATAATACAATATTTTAGTTCAACACACATTCTGAAAATCCCATTTGAATACACTGTGATTTTTTCTGATTATTGTTATGTTTATTTATTTTAAAAATTTGCTAAACTCTTCGAAGAAATCTGTTCCTTATTTACACTTTTTTCTTATTGAATAAAATCATTTTCTTTTTTATTTACAGTCACTAGAAAGTGATACGGCCACTGGCTGGTACTGAGATGAAAACGGAAAAATTATAAATTTTTAATAAATCTTTAACGTGTCAAAACAAGTTCGTCTCTTTATTTAACTCATTTCTGTAAGCAAAGCCACAACCTGAGTATTTGAAATTTTGAAGCGAAAATTATTTTGGGACGGAAGTAAATTGAAAAAAAACGACCGAACGCATGACCGAGCAGGGTCTGGATCAAGAAATCTCTCTATTTCTCACTTACGCACTGTCTACACCTTCTATCTCTATTCGAGTCTCCCTTTTGTGCGGCAATTCGAAATTCCTCTAAAGACTGTGTAGCCCCACTGCCACACATTGTTTTTTCTTTGCATTTTATCTTGTAATACATTAATATACATTCGTTGATCGAGTATCGAAAAAATAAGGATTTAATTAATCCTTTTCTTCATTTTCCTATTTTATTTCGAAACAAATTATGAAGCATGATTATCCAACTACTTATGAATGATATTGCTGAGAAAAAAATCATAACAAAAATCATAAAATTTTTTTAGTCGATTGATAAATGATTAATAGAATACATTATTCAATTGAACAAAAATTTGAACTGGAGAATTCCAAAACATTTGTTTTTGAAAATATAGTAAGATTGAAAAGTGAAGAATTTCAAGTTAAATAAAAATTTCTTAATAGTTGATAATTAAATACAATAGTTGCAGTGTGTATATTTAATAAAATTTGATAAGCAATATATTGTAATAAAATAATTAACGATATTTTTAGATCAACTATTTTGGTGTTATAATTCTTATCAATATTCTACTGTCATTCCTGATGCTATTAGTCACTATTAGGTATTTATAGCTCACTGATAGTTGCAATATTAGATTCTTAGTGGAACTTACATATTAAACTCTTTTTACCTCAATCTTTTGTAACACGATTATTTCACTATTAGTTATTCATAGTTGCAATTATAAAGCTGAGAAATTAAGTTAATAATTCGAAAAAGTAAAGCAGTTCCTTTTTTATATGATCTAAGAAACAATTTATCGAACTAGATAAGAGCCATTGACCTATTAGTGTGTAGCATAATAGTTTTTCTTTTGATGAACCACTGATAAGCATAATAAACTCTTTGTCTGCATTTCTGCACTTTGACACGTTATCCACATACTTATTGCAAATTTTACGATAGATTATTACAGCAGGAAATTAGACTTTCACTAGAGTTTAATTGGAGAAGGGATTCATTAACGTTTGCCACAAGAGTGAACGGATAGCGCTAATGAAAAATGTTCAAAGCCATTTGGAGAATGATGATTCGATTTGATCAATTATTTATCATGTCTGGGTCGATTTAAGTAGGTTAAATAATTCGGATTACGTGACATTGATAGTTGTTGATAGTTAATGAGTCTGGAGGTCTAGTGTTATTAGGTTTCGAGAAAAGCTTTTTTTTTGTGTGGAAAGAGCTGATTGTTTGATTAAAAAAAGAGATAGAGATTTTGAAAAAAATGGTTGGAAAGCTAATAAAATTCTGCGTCTTATGAGCCCTAGTAAGTATGTTTTTTTACTCTTTTTAGACGATACATCACGTGAGAATTGTCACAAAAAATTCAAAAATTTTTCGAATTTTGTATCACGACTTCAACTCGTGGCATGCCCTAGGAAAGTTGTAGCAAAAATCTGAAATTGATATTATACAGTTTTCCAAGTCTTATCTTCAATCCAAATCAGTAAAATTAAAAAAATCTTTAGGGGTTCCTAAAATATGACTAAAAATGTCCAAGCGTATCTGTGTTGCGTTTTAGTAAGCAGAAATGCTTGGAAATGTATAGTCATATCTTGGGAACGTATGAAGATTTTCAAAGTTTTCTTTGCTCAAATCAAAGATACGATTTTAGAGACTACCTCATGTAAATTTCATAGTTTTTTACAACTTTCCTAAGTCATAGCACGGTTTGAAGTTCAGACGACTAAACCTCAACGCAGATACGCTTGGACATTTTTTGTCATATCCCGGAAACCCCTGAAAATTTTTAAATTTTATTGACCTGACTCAAAGATAAGACTTCAAAGACTGTGTGATATTAATTTAAGACCTTTGCTTTATTTTCGAGTAAGTTATCGTGGTTCAAAGTCAGCAGTGATTTTCAATAGTACTCGCGCTAGTCGTGCCGACAATTTCCGAGATATCTGTCTAACACTATATACATCTACTTGTAACTATGTGCAACTATGTGCAATTAGAAATGAGTTTTATTAATTATGATCAAAGATTCAACCGTGAATAATTGAATATGGAAAATGCAAATATGATCAATTATATGTGTAACGAGTAAGTAGAGACAACTATTCTTAAGCAACGGCGGAAAGTTCCGTAAATAATAGTATTTTCAAATCAAAAGTGTCATTAGCAACTGTAAAAAATGATTTAAATATTCAGAATAAATTATCAAAGCTATAAAACCGATAAGAATCAAACAAAATTGCAAACTTAGAAGAAATAAGGAACTAATTTTTATAATTGATTCATGGTAAGCTAGGTAATTATTATGTTTACAAACAGTGACACTTACTGTAAAATATTCAAATCAGGAAGTCATATGAGCATTGAGCACGTCTCAATTACGAGTATCGTGTTGAAGTCATCAAAACTGATTAAGAAATATTTTATGAGAATTTATTAAACAGCAAATGATAAAAACTTTGTACAAAATTAAAAAGTATTTTGATTATTTCTCTTGTTTAATACTTGCAAAAATTCGCTTGCACTATTTTTGTCTCTAATAAGTACTTTTATGAACGCAAAATAACTTAATTCTTAAAGTTAAGAAACTTACCCTTTTTGAATCCGTCTTTATCAGCATTGGAGTTTCCTCTAAGACACAATTTCTTCCTTAAAAACTATTTGCACGGAAAATTAAAACTTATGACCGATATTTAAAACGAAAAGTCGAAAAAATCTCGGTGGAGACGACCGATGCGATCTCCGCGAAAGTGAATCACAGTCTGATCAAGTTTGAGTCAAGAGGCAGCGCGTATGCTGAGGGGGAGTAAAAGGATCATTAGGCATTCTTGCGTGCATTTTTTCCCTATGAATCGCGTCATCGTAAAACTAATCGTATCTGATTATCGTAAATTATAATTTTTTCTATTTGGGGTCACTGGGATTATGAAAACACTTAAGGTGTTAATGCATAGTTTTAAAGCTATTTTTAACTGCACTTTGTATTTTGAATTTTGGATCTCCAGCACATATTTAAGATGATTCCAAATTTCTTTCGCCGATTCGAAATTTCAAAATATATCACGGACATGAACCCCCGAATTCCGGTATTTTATATACACTACCGTTGGAAATTGTCATTAGGACTAACTCGAGTACTATTAAATTCACTGCTGACTTTGAAACGTGATTACTCGTTCAAAAGAGGATCGTGAAACTTTTTTGATAATACTTTGGAAAGCATATGGGATTTCGCGTCGAATGACCCTTAATAGAGATATTTTTGACATTTTGAAAAGAATATACCACCTGAGAAGTTTAACAAAAATGAAGAGTTTCTCGAATTTTGCATATACCTCGACTTCAACTTGTATCATGCGCCAGGCAAGTTGTAGCAAAAATCTAAAATTTATGTTGCACAGTCTTTGACGTGTTATCTTTGATTTAAATAAAAAAAAGTTTAAATCTTCTGGTGTTCCCGAGATATGCCGAAAAATGTCCAAGCGTATCTGTGATGAGTTTTAGTCACCTGAAGCAGCGAGGCTGGCCGACAGCAGTGATCGCCGTCTGAAACTCGACGCATCATGCTTGGACATTTATAGTAATATCCTGGGAACCCTTGAAGATTTTTTTAATTTTCTTGTCTTGAACTAAAGATAAGATTTTACAGATTCCTTCTAGTAAATTTCAGATTTTTACTACTCAAAACAGATACGCTTGGAAATTTTTAGTCATATCTCGGGAACTCATAAAGATTTTTAGACTTTTTTTTAGCTCAAATTAAAGATAAGATTTTAGAGATTAACTCCTGTAAATTAAAGATTTTTACTATAACTTTCCTAAGTCATAGCGCGAGTTGAAGTTGAGATACACCGCAAAGACATTCTTAGTTATTGCTGTAAAAAATTGAGTCTATTCGTTGAAAAATGGACACTCTGAATTTTATTTATGAAAATTGATTAAATCACTAATAATTATTATAAATTTGCAAAGTATCGTGGCAAAGATTAAAAAAAAAACATTCTTAGTTGATTTCGTAAAAAAGTTGAGCCTATTTTTTGAAAAATAGCCAAACTCTGAATTTGTGTATGAAATTTTCAAAAATAATTAATCATTCTTGCACATTTGTAAGCTACCATAGCAAACGGTCATCAGAAAGACTTTATTAGTTGATTCCGTAAAAAAACTGAACCATTTCGTTGAAAAATATCCAAACTGTAAATTTGTTTAAAGAAATTGGTTAAAAAATTGCCAAATAGCATCTATTTTCAATCAATCATAATCAAACATTAATTTCTCTCACATTATGTACAAAAACTCTGGATTTAAATGTCTTATACTTTAAATAAATTAGTTTTGGGAATTTTAAAGATTTTAATTTTATCCAAAGTGAGAATAAATAAAACTTTAAAAACATGCGGAAGATTTGTCGAAATATGAGAATTGCGATTCTTTCGAAGGAACTTTATAAGCAGAAGCACGTACAAATATTTGTTGAATATAAACAATTATCATTCTTACAAACAATTTTTAAAACAAAATAAAAGTGTCGTTATCGTGACAATTCACGCTTTTCTTTGTTAATTATCTTTGAATGTGTTAAAACAGATTTTGAAAATAAGTGAAAAATTTTGTCATTTTTCACGCACAGGAAACAAAGCCTGAGTGGATTTGTAGATCTAATTTAAAGAGAGCAGAAAAAATGAATTCAGGTCAGCTCAAAAATAAGTAAGGTTAAATTTTATTACTAAAATTTCTTTATATAAATGCCCACTATTAATTTCTCAATATTTTATTCAAATTCCTGAAATATTTTATAATTTTTTAAAACTTTCTTGCCTTTTCTAGAATATTCTGGAATTTTCTTTACTTTTTCTGGAATATACTTTAATAAATGAATCTGCTTTATAATTAAACTACATGATCATTCCAAAAAATGCCTCGTTACCTAAAGTATTTTAGAATTTTCAAGGAGATTGTGGAATGTCTTAGAATGATGTAATTTTCAGGAATTTTCTAGAACTTTCCGAATTTTCTTAGGATGGCCTTCGATTTTTTAATGTTCTGGAATGTTCCAGCACTAGCTTAGGATTTTCTACAATATCACTAAAATAAATTTTATAGATCATTTAAAAAATTCCAGAATATTCTAGAAATGTTTATGTTTTTTGGAATTTTCTAGGTTATTCTAAAATACTGGAATATTATAGAAAATCCCTGTACCATATAAAATATTCTGTAATATTTCAGAATGTTAAAAAATTTCCAGAATTTTTCGATATTACTGTAGAATTCTGGAATATTTAAGAAATTTCTAGACTTTTTAAGAACATCATGAAATGTTTTAGAATGTACCAGAGTTTCGTAGCAAATTCATACAGAGAGAAAATCCTAGTAAGATAAATAAATATAAACAAAAAAAGTAAAAACTCATGCTTTGCAATATTCTTAAAAATATATTTCTCATTAATTTAATAAAAATCGAAATATCATAGAAACTGAAGGCTGCACATTTTTATTAATAGTAAATTAATCGTTTTCTTGACATCACCTTTGGGGTCAACAACTCCTTGGATGGCATTGACACCACTGGTGCAAGTTGTTATATTTTGAAAATATTATCATATTGATTATCGATAATTATAGCTTATTATATATTTGTTGATTATTAATCAATTTTTAAAAAATTTGTTTGAGTAATGCAATTTTGTTAATTTGTACCAAAAAATGCCCAAAAATATTGTTTTTATTTTGTTATGCTCTTTTCATTAAACTAAGGAAAAACGCACATATTTTTAAGTTTCGATAATGGCAGAAAAGTGAGAAATTTTTTTTTCGTCGAAATATAATGTATAAAAAATAGACGAAAAATGCAAGTTTGTAAATTTATACTTAAAGTTGACAAAAAAAATGTTTATCGCTTTTTATTTTTTGGTGCTATTTTTAATGAACTAAGAAAACACGCACACATTTTTATCTTCTAGACAAACTTTTGCCTACTTTTTACGGATCCTGTGTAAACGGATTTTTAGAGACCTTTGGTGAAAATGGTTCATATTTCAGGGTCCATAAAAAATAACAACAAAATTTGTTCTGTGCTGAAGAATATGTAAGTGTTTCCTTAGTTTATTAAAAAGATCAGCAAAAAATAAAAAAAAAAACATTGTTTTAGCAACTTTAAGTACAAATGAACAAAACTGCATTTTTTGTCATTTTTTGAAATATTATATTTCGTCGAAATAAAGTTTTTCTTACTTTTTTTCCTTTCTGAAGTTATTTATTTCCATAAAACTTACTAAAAAAAATTGAAAAAATTGTTTTCCATGCACAAAAAATTAAAAAATGTACAAATTTTTAATCGACTTGCCGAATGGTAGGAAATTTAAAAAATTTTTATTGCTGTAAATTTATTTGTAATGCTACAAAGAATTTTTTCAGTGCTATTACCAATGAATCTAATCATTTTGAGTTTTTTCGGCCCACTCCACTACATATTTTAAATGAAAATTATTTTCTCTAAAAAGAAGGTTTTAAATTAATTACTTGATTTGATACTCTGAATCAAGAAGGTGCAATCTAGAAAAACATTATATTCGCGGATCACATTGGTGCGAAGTCAGATGAACTTCAAACCTGTTTTTCAGGTTGTATTTTGTTATTCCTGCAATTTTATTCTTGTTTGCCTCGTTATTCACTCGCCTGGTTGCCCTTGCGTCAAGCTGCCAGTTCCTTAACCCTTGTGGGATTTTCGTACCTTTGACCAGGGACTTAAAATTTTTCTACTTAGTGAATAAATAATAATAAATACATGATGTCTTTTGCTCTTATTTTTAAAGAGTGGCTATAAAAAAGGTAATTCTGATTTTTTTCATATTTCCTGAATATTCTACCAAAAGGTTACAATATCCCGTAAATAATTACAGAACCTTGTTTTCAATCATTCAAAGGAACCTTCGACCAATACTCCTAGAGTATTAAATATGAGGATTCCTTTGAATTATTCTTATCAAACAAAGTTTACAATTTTAAATTAATTTTCAAATATTCTGGAATATTTGGAGTAATGATTTTTTACGAATCCTTGAAAAATGAACAATTTTCATTCAAAACTGATGTCTTTCCTTTGATCAACGGAGAAAAAGTAAACTCTAGAAGTGTTTACAAAATATTATTGTAATATTTTTATAACACTAAAGTCATCTGTAGTCTTTTGAAGTCAAGAAAACTACTAGAAATCACTAGAATTCCCTTGTAGTCACTTGAAGCCATATTGACTCACGATTAGTCACATGCAGTCACTTGTAGTCACAATGAGTCGTTCGAAGTCACTAATAGTCACTATCGATTATTGTAAGTCAATCGAAGTCACTTTAAGTCACTTGAAGTAAGGTGACTGCACTCCGAGTTATTTGAAATTACAGTCGAACCTGGATTTCTCTCCCATTGATTGCCCCCTTCCGGGAATTGACGCCGTTCCGTGGACTGGGGTGAGAGGAGCCACGATCCCAAAGGGGGAGTCTGCTCGTGTCCTGTCAAGCGTAAAAAAACAGGCATGGAGCGATATAGGGCTGCACCTTAACGGCCTAGCTGGGTCACTGCGTCATTATGTTGCGTCGCAGTTGACTCTCAAGCGCGAAAACCACATACATTTGCATAGAAATAAGCATATTAGCGGGACTACATCGACCAGCAGTGGGACTCCAAAGCCAATTAAAGCCGATCAGACGACGGACCGATCGGATTAGTTCGTGCCACGATCATGATCCAGCAAACTAATTTCGTGCGATTAAATGTGCCTTTGTAGTACCTCTTTGATCTTGAAAACAGCGCCACCGGACATGCGAACTCTTGTATATCTCGAAGTATTGCTGGAGAAATTGTAATAAACAAGAGCAGTGAATATCAAGTAATTTTATTAAAAAATGTTATACTACAGTTAAAAATTAATTATTTACTACAGGGTTTCTTGTTAATGTTTAATTGAAATTGAAATTCCTTGTCATAGTTCCAAATTGGTGGCGCTGTCGAATAGCTACCCAAACTATCTTCCCTCTACGACCTTTTTAATTCAAACAGTCAAGTGCTGGCAAGTGTTTTGCAAGGTGTTTTGTTACAAAGTAGTTATGAGATTTTTTATACTGCTGTCTTCGAATGGTTTAAGCAAGCGAGCGACAGAGGTGGTTCAGTATCCGGACCGCTTATTCAAGAGAAAG
>JAUELO010000012.1:12732332-12744299 GCA_032357855.1 Amphibolips quercusostensackenii
CATCAAAGTTATACTTCTGAGATAATGTTATTTATATTTCTAAGTTTTATTAAAGTAGAGGTATACAATATAATCTAAATATAGACCTGGCGATGCAGGCTTTTTATACCAACTGGTTGTTCGACAAAATTTTTAATTTTATGATCTACAAATTTAACATATATCGAATATTCTTATTTTTCAGTCAAAAACTGACCAATAAGAATTCTTTCATTCTGTTGAATTTGTTAATTAATGCTCTAACTATATCGGTTTCTAACATAGTGACAATATCGTTCCCATACATTTTGTGGAAGAGTGGTTAGAAACTTAGTTTAGCTAACGCATTGTTTTCTGTGACATTTAAAACAAGATTATCAGCAATAAAAAATACAAGTCACACTTTTTAATTCATTATTTGAAATATTTGCATAGTATTTTGCTGAATTATATATCGGTAATTTAATGTTTGACGCTATTGCTCTCCATTTCAAATCTGCTTTGTGAAATTTAGTAAGAGCCCATGCTTTTGCCATAATACTTCCATAATTTTTTTATTGATATCAAATTGTTTATCGAGATATCTTTGCTTTCCTTATCTTGATATAATATAATTGCATTAACCTATCGTAGATAGAAGCATACTGTTTTTAATTTTTTTTTATTTATGATGTTATTTTGTAAAAGGCTGTGAACAGTTTTTGTAATATTCATCTTTATTAGCTGTTGCTGTTATATTAGCTCTAACTGCCTTAACAAAAATCAATGTTAAGCCATAATTAAAATTAAATTTGATCATTGAATTGAAATTGAATCTATGACAACATTTTGTACGTCACAATTTGTATCTTCCTCTTCAATATTTTGTATAATCTGTTCGATATTTGCAATTATATTGAATAGGGCAATTTTTTCTGCTGTATGAGAAATAGATTTTTAAACCACATTTTCAATCTTAAGTTTCTACATCTATTTCCGTAACATCCGTGAAAACTGTTATAGCACACATCGTTTCGTTAATAAAAATTTCAAAATTACTTTTTCTGGAAGCCTGTCTAATTTTTATGAGGTTGAAACGCTTGAAACTTTAAGATAAGGTGCAGACTTCTCAATGAACTCTGATCAAGACAATCACTGACAATACTAGAAACACTTTAAGACCAGTCCAGTGTATAAGGGCAACAAAATGGGGCCGTTCTAGTTATAAAAGGCAGAATTATTACGCTATCCTAACGATAAAAATACTGTTCAAAATATTAAAGGTAATAGACAGTTAAATGAATTGATGCAATACTGTTGATCAGGTTACTTGTCAGAGAAAGAGCTATTTTAGCTACTAAAGGCAATGTAATGGGACTGCCTTGGCAATGTGAAGCCTTCTACAAATAATCAAGGCAAGAGACATTCTGGACTACCAAAGATATTTTGTAGTCCAGGTAATAAACACAAGACTATAGGTCAGTACAACCAACAAATTAAAGACATGTAATAAGTCCAGTCGGTTAAGACAAGACTACAAATCAGTTCAACCCACAAATGCAAGACATGTTATTAATTTAGCTAATTAAGACAAAACTATTAATCATTCTCACCAACTAAGTCGGTTCAGACAAGACTATAAATCAGTTCAACCAACAAAGAAAAGAAAATTCAGTTGTCCAGCCACTTAAGACCGCTTGGTAGTCTTGTCCTAATTACCTGAACTACAAAGTATCTTTGGTAGGTTAGAATGTATTTTGTTTTGATTATTTTGAATAATCTTGATATTGCCAGGCAGTCCCATTGCATTGCCTTTAGTAGCTGGACTGTCTTTTTCTTTGATAATTGAACTGAACTACAGTCTTGCATTTATTGACTGATCTGTATTTTACCTTTAATATTTCGCACAGTATTAACATTGCCAGGACAGTGCAATTGTGTTGCTTTTATCAGCTAGACTGGTCTTATTAGTGTTTCTAGTATTGTCAGTTAGTGTGCTGATCACAGTTTATTGAAAAATCTGCACCTCATCTTCAAGTTTTAAGCTGGACATTAGATTCGCTCAAGGTCATATTTTTCGCGTCCAGCTGCACCTATCTTGGAAACTTTTTATTTTTTAAACCAGTACCAATAAGGTTTTTTTGATCAGGAGGCTTCGAACTGAATTATATTTCAATTTAGGCCATTTTGACCAAGGACTAATTTTAATGTAAGTTGTGCGGGATCCTTTGTAGATTTGTTTTGTTTTACATCATTTTTGTCTTATCATTTTTTTGTATCTTACACAGTTTGAACGCAAAGTGAAATCCTCAATTTTTATTCTTTTTTGTGCAATCGAAAATTCAAATTTTTTATTTTAATAAATTGAGAAAAATTTTATGATAGTCTTGTAGGGATTTTTATAATAAACGTTTTTTTTATCTTGACTTTTATTCATATCGTGCGTTGTCTGGCTTAAAATTTGCATTTTATTTTATTTTTTTCTAATTTTGAAAATGCTATAACTCTGATAATCTTTTTATCAAAAAAAGTTCTTACGATAATTTGTTTTGTGTTTGCAAACATTTTTAAAACGCTCTCATTTTTTAAATTATAATCCAAAATAGCTAAGTAACGAACGTGTCCTTTTCGTTCAGGCCTTAAAAAATTTTGCCAAAGCTCAATCCAATCTAATTATTTTTTCGAAAGTTATTGTGCCTACGGACAGACTACAGACTACAGACAGACAGACATCCTTGTGAAAATAGTTTTTTCTAACTCAGCGGGTTTTAAAATGTAGAGATATTATGAAAACCGTCAAAGGCAAATTTTACATAAAACTCGTACCTTCTAATTAGAATGAAAATGTAAAAATTATAAAACTTTTTATGTTGAATTTGAGACAACTATTAAGTATTTCACACTATCTATAAATGAATTCTAGAAAATCTTACGTAAATTCTTATGTAAACAGCTAACCATGAATAAAATATTATGTGTTAAGTAATGACAGCATTCACACCTTAATCATACAATCATCGTAAATTTTGCGAATTATGTAGAAGGTCTGTTAAGAGCTTAGGTACAATCATCTTTGATTTCAAGGATTGTTGGCAGAACATTTAAGTAAAATGACGCAATTAAACTCTGTCTGAGATATTTCTTGTTATCACATTATAGAAGAAAACGTGATTGCAAAAGAAATTAGAAATGAAATTATAATAATGAAATAAAAAGATTTTTTCGGGTTTTAATCGTGCGCCAAACTACGAATCTTGCCAACGTATCGTGAGCATTGTAGTTCACGTCTTCAGGGCTAACCTAAAACTAAAGTTTAAGGTTATGTTGTTTTTATATATACTCTTTACGACGACTGTGATTAGGTAGAACGCCCTTCTATGACGCTAGTCCAACCTGATGGACAATTAAGTCTCTTTAAAAAAAACCCGGGAGGACGGGAAGCCAAATAAAATTGCTTTTATATCCATGTTTCCTATTGATGTTATCAGCGTGATCTAAGAAATAAGTTGCTTCTCTATGTTATTATAAAAAAATATTATATGTTTTGGCGATGATGGTTGTTTTATGAAATAAAATGCTATATCCTGTTTCGATATGATGCTTAGCTAGTGCTAATTGCGTAAAATGTTTCAGCCTGACGTTACTCTCATGTTCCTTTAAACGTTGACTCATTGCACATCTGATTTATCCAATATAGGCTTAGCCACAAGAGCAAGAGATTTTATATACTTCAGAATGACAAAAAAGTGCCTTTTTATCTCTAAGGTTCTTTAGAAGTTGACCTATTTTTAAAGGTGGTGTAAATATGGTTTAAATGTTGTGTTTGCTAGGAATTTTTCCTATGTGTACTGTGATACCTTTCATGTAGGGTAGAATGGTGTTTTTTTTTCTCTATCTTTTTTAAGTAAATTGTGTTAACTTTTTATTTCAAGTGTATCTTGTTATTGCTTTTTCTATTTTTTTGCTTGCGTAATCGTTGTGTTATTCAAATTTGTTAAACGTTTTGTAACTTCTTTTGGTGAAAGAAGGCATGAGGGGTTTTGAAGAGACAGGATTAGTAGGTATTAATTTAGATATTGTTTTCTTTGTCAAGTATAGAGTCCTTTAAAAGGGTTTTTGTTTTGCTTATTATTTTTTTGTAGATTCTTCCTTAAGTCTCCTGTATGTATCAGCAGTTAAAAGGTTGATGAGCCAAAGGTGTCAACCCTATATTTCTTTTAAGTTTGAATCATTTAAAAATACTTCACATTGGTACAAAAACTTTCTAAAAAATTAATTTAGGCATATACTCAAAAAACGAAAGATATATATGCTTCTGTTTGATTTTTATTCTGTACAAAAAACAAAAGACAATCTCATAGACTGTCATTAATTTTTTTGCCTTAAGCAAAACGTTGCACTGCGTTACTCTAACATAAGTATTCTGAAAAGTAGGTAGTTTTTGTTCAAATAGTTTAGGCTACAAGTTTATTTTTATTGTCTTGTCAAATCGCTGCTTTTTAAGCCAATTAAGATTCATAATGACCTTGTATGGTCATCTTACGCGGATCATGTCTTTGAAGCAAAGTTTTCGCAGCATATGTGCAAATCATTTCCGTAAGGAGAAACATAAAAAAGGAACTGATTTGATCCCCCTTACAGAAAATCAGCAACTAGCATTTCTTGATTTGTTAAGTGGCATTAAAATGTGTAGAGTTTGTAAAAATATTGTTAAGATCTCGATTTACAGCCGTCTAGAGTTGTGGAAGAGTCTTGTATTAATGTAGAGAAAGATATCAAAGAGGCCCTAGATCTTTGCATGCCAATCACAAATGAAAAAGAAGGATGCAATTATGAAAATCACTTATCATGTCTTGAAGTACTGAGTAGAATAAGAGAACAATTAGAGTAGAAGGGCATTTTATATTCGTGAAACATTTGTCGACTCACGCTTGCGCCTAAGTCATGGAGTTTTAGACAAGTCATGTGAGAATTAGGTGCATCTGAAGGTAAAGCCAGAAAAGAAAGAGTCATAGTTACCGAAAGTAGAGTTTGTAACTTTTTCAAAAGCTGAGCAAGAGAAAAAATTGGCAGAAAAAACTTAAAATTGGGTAAAAAACTTCTACAAAGATAATGAGAATAGTCGACTGACGCTAGGTGAAAAAAAAATTCATACCTGTCAAAAAACTAAACGGTACTCGTGAGAAAATTCTAAAGAGACTGATTCTGTGCAATCTTTTAGAATGATATGCCAGCTTTGTATCATAACAAGAAAACGCGAAGTTTCAATTTTCAAAATTCGTACAACTAGGACCTAAGCAGTGCGTTTTAGCTAGAGCAAGTGAAAGTGACAATGTTTTTGTTTGCATTCATAATGCAAACGTAAAGTTAATGTGAAGTCGATTGATATCAAACATTTAACTAAGAAGTCTGACAAAAAATAATCAGATTACCATGACTGCCTGAAAGAATTCATGTGCAGTGTACTCGTTGATGCTTGTCATTTGAAAAAATGCAAACCTTGACCTGACATTATGAATTTTGAAAAGTACGTGATTGATCTATCGAACGTTGACAGTTTTGACACGGTGACATATTAAGTTTGGCAGCAAACTGATGAAAGCACTTTAAAAAAACGACTATGCTTGTTTCTAAAGCACCTTGAATTTATACCAAGAGTAGAAGAGTTCTTAATTTTGCCTGAAATTGACGAAAATTATGCTCTCATTATTCAAAGTACTGCACAAGCTTTGCATTGAAATAATAATCAAGATACAATATTTACGATAGTTATTTTTCACAAAGAGGGAAACGAACTGAAACATTCCACCTGAGCAATTATCACGGATTGTTTAAGTCATGACACAAAAGCTGTTTATTCATTTCAAAAATGCATTCTTGACTACCCTAAGAAGAAATTAAGTGTTGTTAACAAAATTCATTATGTAGCTGACAGAGCTGCGCAGACTTTCAAAAATAAACATGCCTTTAGCAATCTTTTAAATAACAAATAAGATTTTGGAATTCCCGTAGAAACATATCTTCAAGCAACCGCACGTGAAAAAGGACCAGGTGACTGGATTGGTGAAAATTTAAAAGACTCGCGGCAAAAGCTAGCTTGCAGCGCTCAGCGCAGAATGCAATCCGGACTGCGATAGAGTTATTCAAATTGCCTGAAAATCATTTAAAGAAAACAAAAATATTTGTAAGTTAAAGTAAGATTACATAAAAAAGTAGAGACTGGATTTATTGCAGCAATTACAATTTCTGGCACCCTAAAATACGACGCATTCATTCTTAACAAAAACACACAACTAGAAAAGATCTGTTTCCGGAGACAGTCAAAAACCCTCAAATTCAGAAAAATAAACAATGCGCGAAGAAAGGCGAAATAAATAAATAAGGATAAATTTAGTGCAGGTTCGCTTGATAATCATGCATACAGCCAAGTTCCCGTTGGACTAATTAGTCTATCTGTGTTCGCGAGGGATGGATTTTCTTAATTATATTTGCATACCCGCATAACTGTTGTCGATTCCATAATTTCAACTAACATTTTACCAAAAAGAAGCCAAGCTTTCGTTTAAAATTACTTCAAAAAAATCGAAAGTACTTAAAAAGTAGAAAACGTTAAATAAACATTTTACATGGCAATGGGTTGATAAAAACTTAAAAATTAGAAACAAAGAATCTTATAGAATAAAGGGGCATCAAAAACTTTTTGGAAAACACTTGTAGAAAGTTCACTTCGCATTCCTTAAAAGGAAGGTACGACCGTTTGAAAATACCCCATTTGCCTTAGGGGATGAGAATTTCACGCCCTGTAGTTCAGGCAGGTATGTTAGTAAAAGTCTATAAATTGGTAGGTGAACTTCTTAGAATAGTCAAACAAACTCTAGAAATTTTAAGGCATTTAGAAGACACGACTTTCAAAGTTCGGGCTGTTCAGAAATAAACCTTTACATATATTTTACAATATTTTCTTGAAATTAAATTTTTTGTTGCAAAATCAATAATATTTTACTAAGAATTTCAAGAAAATTTTGTTATTTTCTTTGAACCTTCTAAAGTTTTTTAAAAACTTTTAAATTTTTCTCTTAAGACAAAGATTTTAAAATAAAAAGTCATTCCGATTTTCCCAGAAATGTTAGGCATTTTTTGTCTTTGTTCTCAAACATTTCAAATTTCCTGAACAGCTGAATTTTTTCAAATATTTTCATATCTTGATTTTATTTAGGCTTTTCTGAAATCTTCTGCAAATTTAAATTATTTCAGAATCTTTTTTAAAATAGTCAAACTGAAATTTTTCAATAACTTGAAAATTATGGCTTATACTGGGAGCAAAATTAAAAAGAATACTTATCGTGAGGATGTTAATTGATAATAACTCGCTATACGAGAAAACATGACAAAAGTCATGTTACAATTGCTTAACAAACTATGTGAAAGTTATTCGCCTTGAGCAAGCATCATCTTGAATGAGAACAAGGTTGAGCTATTAAAGATCAGTGCTAAATTAATAAGTCGATTAGTTAAGATATTTGCTAATTCAGGAATAGAAAGGTATTAGTTAATATTTTATAATTATATAAGAAGTATTAGTAGGTTTTGAAAATAAAAAATGTAAAAAATGAAAAAGTTTACCAAACTGTCGTGATATTGTTACATTCTTAACTTCATCAAAACCATATGGTCATATTGTGAAAGTGTGAAGGTGACCTAGTCTGCCTAAGTAAAAAATCATTCCCTTATGATTATTCAAACACAGGTAAGAAAAATAAACATTTTCCAGACACTTTATATTACAATACTTAAATGGACTCGAAATTTATTATGTGAGATGAGTTTCCTCATGCTCTTCCTGTCCGAAGAGTTCTGTTTAAAATTTTTAATTTTTCTCAGTTTTATGTTTTCATTTGTTTCTATAAAAAAGTTTAATTATTCAGCGATGTTTGTAAAAATAATTTGCTATGAATAAACTTCAGCTTTAATATTTAAATGCCTAAATTAGGTTATTTAAATTACATTTACTTTTTACTTATACAAAAGACACTTGATGCCTTTTTAAATCAAAATTGATAATATTGAACTAATTAGTAGTTATATTGTACATGTCTAATTAGCAACAAGTGAGTCATTAAACGTGAGTTAAAAATTACTGATTCGATCAGTCGAGATATTTCCTAATTCAATAACATTAGGAACTGATGGCTTGGTAAATATATATAAATTTACTTAAGATTGTATGCAATAATTCAAGAAATATTATAAAAAATAAAAGACGTGAAGAATAGACAAGTTTAGAAATTAGCGCGATAGTGTTACAGTCTTAACTCTATTAAAACAATAAGGTCATATTCTAAAATTGTAAACGGTAAGTAGCATGATCCAATTTAATTGAATTATAACATCCTTATTTAATTAGGCTCTTAGCTTAGTCCGTAGCTTATAATAAAAAACCATGTAAAACGCGAGAACAAGTTAGAAAAAAAATAACATTATAAAACATATATTATATAATAAAATATGACAAAATAAAAATGAAAATTAATAAAAATAAGGCTGAGGGATGTGTTAATAGGACCGAACCGAGGCGACGACCAGGTAATAACCACGGAAAAACGCGAAAACAATTTTTCAAATGGTCAGAACAACTCAGTTGGCATAGAAGCTCATATAATTCATGCAGCGGTTACGTGAATGTTAAATTACATGCACTCGGAATATGCTCATGAAAAGCCTTAGTATATCGGAAACACGGTTTCCTTTTTGCACAAAAAGGAATATAAAGCTCTTAATTAAGAAGAAGAACATCCTTATGCGAACATACCACTTGTTCAGGCAAGACCACCTTTGCAGATAGCGGATAATGCCAACATGACAACTAGGAGATAAAAAATCTACCAGAAGGTATTTCTCAGTAACACTCCTGAGTTACAATAAAAGTAATGACACTTCGGATAAAGAGCGCCTAAAACGGCAGCTAACGTGGTTTAAGGAAAATTATACCTTCGCTACTCAACATTACCGCCCGTTCTAATAGAAAGTCATGTGCCGTTGAAAATTCGCATAGTCGAAAACAGATTCAAGTTTACCAGAAGTAAATATATAGATATACCTATCGGCCAAATAAAAAAGCTATAAATATATCACTGTTTCGTAAGTTTTGCCAAAGGCAAAGGTTGCGATACCTACAGGAGAAGTGTCCACCAATTACTGCCGCAAATGTTAAGAAAGTTATCGCTAGAAGTAAGAACTTTTTAGCGACAGGGCCAGATAAAATAACAACTTTAGGTGAAAAAACTTTACCTCAACGCACCAACATTTGGCTCCTTATTTAATACTCTATCAAACAAAGAAGAATCTGTCTTGCAGTGGTTGGTAGAAGGACGCACCTACTGATTCCCAAAACTAAAGATTTGTTGAGTCTAATAAACTACAGGTCCAGAGCTGGTTTGAAAATCAGGTACCAGCTGTTCACTGTCATTGTCAAAGAGAGGTTTTAAACATCTATCGAGCCGGTATGAAGTGCGATAGTTTAACAACGTGGATGCAAAAGGGAACGAGCAGGTTGCAGGAAAAAACTGTTAATAAACAGGTATATTACCCAAGACTTGATCAAGTAGCGACACAATTTGCCTATGGATTGGATTGAATAATAACACAAATCATAAGCTACTTACAAAGCCTATTAAGTGCATAGAGGTGCATCCAAAAATAGTGCGATGCATGAAAAACTAATGCTCTTGTGGCAGACAATAATTGCCATAACATCTGACGAAAGACATGTGACTACTAGCTATATCATGTATAAGAAGGGGGTCTTCTAAGGAGACTCTCTTATTCCGATTCTTTTCTGCATCACCCTCTTGCCTTTATCTATTGTGTTCTAAGACAAAAGCTCTGGATACCTGATGGCCCGCGGAGAATAAGAGAATATAAGATTAACTATTTCTTAAACATAGACGACCTTAAACTTTGTGTTTCTTTAAAAGAAAACCTTAAAATCCTTTTTCTTAGTGTGCCTGCGTCTCTCTGCACCAAGAAAGACGAAAAACTGCATCATCGCGTGACGATCAGAATGTTTAGCTCAAAGGCGGAAATACCATTTGAAATTTCGGTAATAAAAAAACCTGTACATATCTTGGAATACCGCAGAAGAAAACCTAATAATTGCGTCTGTGAGAAAGTGCCCTTGAAAAAAGGTAGCACTAAATTTTTAGTAAAATTAAGGCTTTCGAATCATCTAAAAAGAATAAGATGCAGGCGACCACACGCAAGATAATTATGATCCATTTAAGTCATTATCATAAATCTTTTTTACCTCGAATATATACTCAGTTCTAAATATAACTGATTCCCTTATGCGACCCGTACATGAATATGCAGTCGTCAATACTGCAACGTTTCTATATCGTGCCGCATGTAGGGCCACAGAGGCGCTTGGTCTCTCATTTTATTTAAGCGACTCTATACATAACCTAGTATTACTTACACCTTTGGTGCTTTAAAGTCGTTTACAGAAAGCAGAACATTCGCTTCTACTAAGATAACATGCTAATAGCTCCTTTATGGTCAACTCTACGACATCATACGTAGAGAAGTTCTGTCGATGTGTCTTACATGTTTCTCAAGTCTGAAAGAGAGCGATATGCATCTATTCTTATGCGACGGAAGTATTCTATTCTAGAAAATTGCATTTTCAGAGCTAGAATAATTTTATTTATTCTTTTTAGCTTACAGTACAAATTAGTTGAAACATTAATTGTGAAATCAATGCTTGCCAAGTAATTGTAAAAGATATTTTCATTTTTTATTTGAATCAATCAGAAACCTATAATTGTAAAAAGTTTACTAAAAGAGCGCAACCGTGTAACATTTTTTGCCTTAACAAGTGACTACTTCAATATAATATAAAAAACACATATACACTCTTAATCTATTTTACCTAACTTTAAAGTAAATATTAAAATACAAAATTTCTTCTTTTTGCAAACAAAATTGCGTTCAAATTTTTCACGTTAATTTTTTTATGTTGACATGTAGTTTAAGAGCACTTTTCAACTGTATTATTACTGTGGCAGATTGTGCTATAGATGCTGTACTATGAAACACGATAAGAGTAAGCGTTTAGACCCGACTGGAACGTCCGCAATTTCATCTGGATTTAATTCGGTAATCGTGCCGCTTTCGATGTTTATTTTTGACCGTACGTAATGTTGTCTGTCAGAATTGTGTCTATATAATCCAGCAAGATAATAAATACTCTCCAATATTGCAAAGACGTCACCATCGAGTGTTGATAATACATTTTGTTCTTCTGTTGGCACGGGCCAAAAGACAGACCGTCTTGCGAGTACTTTAATTCGATTATCCGAAGGAAAGGTGTATCTTCAAAGCTGGAATTGCCGTTGTGAAGTCTTGGAAGCAAGCCGAATGAATTCGATTTGATTATATCCATACATAGTTCCATCAGAAGAAGCAATAAGCATAGTAGGTAGAGCCACGCTCCTGGCATTGGCAGGAGAAGACCTGGACCTGGCAAAAAAAGGAGCTTCGATAGAAGAAAAAAAACTTTTAGAAGAATGTTGTGTGCCAGAAGAAGAATTTTGCCCAATACGATAAACACCAGAAATAGGGGCGCCGTCAGGTAAACATTCGAATAATGAACTTAACTCTGCAAAAAGAAACAAAGAATTATATTTTGTTCGAGTATCGATAAATATTACAATTGTAGGCCTCTTTTAGAAATATATCATTCAAATTTATTAAAATATGCATTAGCCTATGTTTTTAAACTTTAATTACATCATCTAGCATAATAATAAACTTGAATAGAAAAAATGTTATCAATTATCTGTTATGGTAAACTTTAAAGAAACAACCAGTATAAACGGTATTTCGATTGTTAAAATATAAATCCTTAATAAAACTTAAGTGTTTTACCAACTTTCAATTTTGAAATAAGCGAAAACGTGCTATTTAGCAATTGAGTTACTGAGTTAAAGTTTAGAAGGTTTGATTGTGAAA
>JAUELO010000012.1:12849395-12860271 GCA_032357855.1 Amphibolips quercusostensackenii
CATCCATCATAAAATGGGTAGGATGAGGCGCATGCGCAAAATTGTCGACTTATAAACGCTATGTTGCAATACATGTATTGGAATGCTCGGCAGTGACCCACGATTTACAACACTTACAATACATGCATTGCAATTCCGTCATTCCAATACCATGTTTGCAATTTAACCTTACGCTTGTATTGTAGAAGTGTTGTATAATTCCAAACATTTTTAACAGTGTACCATAATTATCACTGGTTACAATGAAGCAACTCTTTCGTAAAGTTTTTAAAGTATGAAAATTAGACTTTTGGCCAAAAAATCGGGTCTTCTGGCACACTGTAGTGTATCAAAATCTCAAATTCTTCTCTGAACAAAGAAACAGGTATTAATAAACTGTTAATAATGATTGGGATTTTACCACACTTTTAGTGCACGAGTGTTAGGAAAAATTACAATTCTGGTATTGAAAGGTGAAACAGCAATACGTGTATTGCGATTTCGAAGAATTCCTGCCGTTTACCATACAAGTATTTTAAGTTTGCTGTAGAATTACAGTATTGAAATTTTGCCTTATTTTGCTTATTTAGGTAACATTATGAGTATTGCGCTTTGCTAGTCCAGTGGTGGCACATTTGACTTAGATGTGGGTAATGAAGGGTTCAATCCTCCGTGAATTTTTCTTTTTTAAACTTTTTCCTGCAATATTTCCTTACTTATGCGGCAATAATGTAATACATATATGGCAATATTGCAAAACCAGCATTTGAAAACTACAATATCATGTATTAGACGATTCCTCACGTCTCGGAAATAAACTTCCAATACATTTAATGCAAAGTTTCAATAGAAATTTTTTACAGTGTACTTACACAAAAGACTTTTTTCGTATTTATGTAGTCTGTAAAAATAATAACTCTGACAGAAATTTTCTAATAAAAGTGACCTCTCGTAGATATTTTTCTGGAATAATAAGACAGGTTAACTCAATTAAAAATATTCACGCAGACATAGAAATTTATGTGAACTATAAATGGCATTTTAAAACAATCCCCAAAAAGTTTAAATCTCTCGTGAAACGTAAGAGATATGCAAATATGTATGTTATTTTTAATCTTAAGCGCCGCGCATATTTTATTATTAATTTTGTATCAGATATTGAGAAGTGGCTTAAAGTGCATGGAAAACATTCTATACATTCATACGTGGAATTTTAAGTAGATTTTCACGTGTATTATCACGTGAACATTTTTTCCTTGGCTGCAATCGATTTTTTTGTGTTAATTTACTTAAAATTATAGTTTTTATATCATATTATAATTATACTCACCGATAGAATTAAGAAGAATGAATAAAGCGAACAATAGAGCACCGACGCCAATCCTCATTTTCTATTATCGAAGACACTGATTTACGGAGAAATTGGTTAACAGCGTGAATAATGAATATTTTACAAGATGAGTTCATTGATATACGTATAAAATAATCGTTATCTTACTCTACCTTCTTAATTAAGGCCTTTGTAAAGATATATAACTTCGCAATACTGAATCACTTTTATTTAAACACGAAAAGAGGCTTTTATGTTGAATTTTAAGTAAGATTACGCAACATATATACATATCAGTCAAAAATCTAGCCGACACTTTAAGTATAAAAGTTGCACCATCATACA
The DNA here is from genome assembly GCA_032357855.1 of Amphibolips quercusostensackenii. Classification (NCBI taxonomy): domain Eukaryota; kingdom Metazoa; phylum Arthropoda; class Insecta; order Hymenoptera; family Cynipidae; genus Amphibolips; species Amphibolips quercusostensackenii. The sequence continues at coordinate 12,851,050 of JAUELO010000012.1, forward strand.
ATTATTTATGACTAGTGAGTTTTTTTATGTTTAAAGGAAAAATGTTCGTTTTTAAAGAATGGTTTGAAAGGGAAACTAAGTTAAATGAAAATGCCTTCAATAATAGTAAAAAACATTAATCAAAATTTGAAAACATTCTTCACGCCTGAGGTGATAAAAAAAATGGAGTTATTAATTGAATAAATTCATCTTATTTTTCTATAATGAAGTCTTATATGTGCAAATTAATTTTCGCTAAGTAGCAGGAAATTAGACCAAATAAATTTTATATTAATCTCTATATTCTTTTATTTTCCGGTAATATGTGAATTTTAAATATGAGTTTATATTGTTCATACCGGTATTTTTTATATAAATTATTTCCTAATAGTAAAAAAGATGAAGAAAGAATAAGAAAAGAGTAAGAAGCTAGTTTTGGTTAACTCATTTCTTTTCCTCCCTCCTTTTTCTTTTGTAGATGGTTGGAAATCAGATTCAGATTTTTGAATTTCTTTTGTGTTTTGATTTTGGTGCTCAAAATAGTTCATAAGAAAGTAGATTCCATTTAAATCACTAATTTATTTTTAATTTCCGTTTTTTATATGTCTATAAGTGTATATAGAAAAATAAACATATTTTATTTATCTTTAAATTACTTCGGTTATTTGTTAGTATAAGTAAAAAGAACAAAAATTATCATATTTTTTGTTCGTTTGCGTGAAAATCAATGTTTTCCTTGTTTTTGATAAACTGAAAATGTTTTATAATACCGTACCTTGGGGTACGGTGACCGTCATATTGGTATGGTTTATTAAACCATTGTGAAAATTGTAACATAAAAATTATATAATATAGTAATTCTGGTAAGTGTGATGTGACGAAGAAAAATTACTCTAAACATTTTTAGCACTAATTTAATGATTTCTTAATAATTAAAGTAAAGTATGTGGCAAAATCAACTATTATCTCTTACTTCCTGCTGAAATACATGGGCGCGCTGCAACGCGGCGTCATGCCCCATATCTGACGAAATAAGATTTAATTAATTTTAACGTATTCAAAACATTCATAGAAACAAATCATGATATGAGAAGCTTGATAAGATACTTCACCTATTAAAACCTAACTTTGTCATGCTTTACATATGTATTTGAAAAAACACCAGAACCCCGGTTCAAGAACAGTTTCGAGGGTTGCCTGCAAATAGTCTTGATCCTAAATCGGGGTAATAAAACGTAAACAGTCAGAGACGTATGAACCATTTCTGTTGGATTTTTCTAAAGTAAAGTGAAGATGAATTTTTTACAAAAGAGGATTATTTAGAATTTCTGTGCGTCTTTAACTAAAGAAAAAAGATTTTTTTTTAATTCACAAAGAAATGCATTTCTGATAAAGTACTTCAATTTTTCAATAAGTAGTTAAATTTTAGGCCAAAACTGAGATCTATCGACACAATAATGAAATAGTCAAATTTTAATTTGATAAAATTACTTTCGTTTCAGTAATGAAACTTCGTAGTTTTATTAAAAAAACAAGAAGTTTTATGCAAGTTTTTTGATTAGAAATTAATAATTGTGTAAAATAAAAACAGTTTACAGGTTATTAATATAAAATTCTTGATTAAATTCTTTCATTGGTAACGGTGATAGGCCAAACACTCATTATATGCCTACGTACACTTTATTTTGCTTAATTTCATACATTGTACGTTCGCTTATCAACTTTTGGTTATCTACTTTTTTTATCATTTTAACAAGTTGTCACGCAACCGAAATCGTGACACCTTGCTAAACACTAAAAACAAACTGACGCGTATGCTGACAGACGATCCAATTATTCACTGAGGTCACTGCCCGCTTTCATCACTCCGCTACTGATTGCGACGCATTGTTTACAAACTTTTCTCGACTCCGCGAGCTCAGAAACTCCAAAGACCAGCAGTTCGAAGAATTACTAAATCGGCGGATTCTCAATCGAGGTTCTGGTGTATGCTGTGAGTGCTTAATTTCAGCAAAAGACTTTTCATCGGCTTCCGTTAAAAGTGTTTTTTTTTCATAATTTTTCTTCTGACGAAGTGTTTTTCTTCATAATTTTTCTTCCGACGCAGATTTTAAAACATAAATTGCATAAAATCGCTATATTTTCAAGCAGAGAAAGCTATTTTATGTGATAAACTGACATGAAAAAAAAACCATGGGCGTTATTTGTAATTGTCACCATGCTCCGCACTAGCGCCACACCACTCTTCCCTACTATAATAGACCTATGCCTACACAGTTTATACCCCACTAAAAATATCTTGTGTTCACGCATGGATGTTAATCCTGTGAAAACAAAAAAAATTATAATTTTACGCTATTTTTCTGCATCGTTCTGGCAATATTATCAATTTTTATTACCTTTATGAGTGCCTTGTAACACAGCTCCACAAAAAAAATTGAAAAAATGCTTTCTCTGACCAGACCTTGTTTATTTAATGTTTTTGGGGTCGCTGAATCCCAATCTGAGAACCGTTCAATTCCATCACGTCAGGGTTACTCATAACCTCAAAATATAGGCCCAAAACCCATTAATCCCTTAAATCTTAAATCTCTTGATCATTTAACAAAGAAAACCCTATAACCATTTTATTCTTAATCACCTGACCCCTGAACCCCTTAAAGTCTCAACCCCCTTCCCCCCATAACGCTGTAAGGAAGAGACTTGCACGCCTTTGATCCCAGGAATTCGAGTTAAATGAGTTTCGATGTAAGAAAGAGTTCACTAAAAGTACGTAGCCTTTCGTATCTAAACTTCGTAGGTTATTTGGGTACTAAATCACTTTAAAAAAGCACCTCGAACCGTGAGAGGCAAGTGGAAGTCACATTGAAAAAGCACCCCAAGGAAACAGAAGCCTACTACGTCTACATCTCTGTCCCCAGGATAGGCTGAGAGTAGGTTTGGAATAAAGTACTATGATCTCACACGACTGCGGTGCCAATGAATTACTAGGTTATGCGGTCACACGGTTGGAAGCTCATGGTGTTATAAAATTTATCATTTGAGTGGTTAAAATGCATATGTGGCTCGTGCACACTAAGTTTCGAGGTTTGAAGGCGTGCAAGTCTCATTATTACAGCGTTATGGAGTAAAGGGGGTTAAGGGGTTATGCAGTTTGAGAATTAAATGTTTATGGGGTTTTTTGTGTTGAAGGATCAAGGGATCAAAGATTTAAGGGATTATTGGGTTTTTGAGCCTATTTTTTGAAGTTATGGATAACCCCGGCGTGAAGGGGTTAAACGGACCAGGGATCCGGATTCAGCGAAACCAAAAACATCAAATAAACATGGTCTGGTCAGAGAAAGCACTTTTTTATATTTCTTGTGGAGCTGTGTAATGAATTAAGTTTGCACTGTAAAACAGTTGATGTAATTTTACATCGTGTCACGATAAAAATTGTTGGACCTGCATGTGACGATGTAAGTTTGCACACTTCTGTAAAAAAAATTCAGGACGTAAATTGGCAGAGCCACATTTCAATGTAGGGGTTATGTTCGGAAAGTTTGAGGTTTATAAACACACTAGCGAGAAAAATTAGGCGCAGATTTCTCTTCTAGGACATCGTTTTCAATGAAAAAAAGATTCTCTTTTATTCACCTAGAACCTATCACTACTAGAGAAAGATTAGAGGCTCTACAATGTAATTTTATGATAAGGTTCTAGGCACTATCTCTTTCTATCAGTTTTTTGGTGGATTGGCTTAAACTTGAAGGGGATTTGTTCCCGAAAACATGACGAAATGGAGGTGGTGAGCCCTTTATTTGAAAAAAAAATGTCAACCGGTATGATTTTGGACCATCCTAATGCACCGCCTGTACGATTTGAAATTAATTCGACCTTTCGTTTACTTTTTCTTCCTGTTCCTTACGTTTAAATTTTCGACAATTTTGTTAATATCCTTTACATTACAAGTATCCTCTATCTCAAGATTAATATTTTCTTACATAGGGATATTAATTTTAACATGGTTGACGTTTTGTAATGCAGCCTCACGTTGCCAACGCATTCATGTGGAGTAAGTTATTTCGCGTTAAAATTTCCGATTAAAGTGTAAATTTCTTTATCAAAGCGTAACATTTTGTTATAATACTTAATATATAATAGACACATACACTCAAATGTAACTAATGACCCAAGTCACTCACTCAACGCTTAGAAACTCTTGTTACATTAATGAAAAGTAAAAAGACTTTTAAAGATTATCCTAACTGGATTTTTCAAAATTATTTTCCAATGAACATTCCAACCTATAATTTCTTGAATTCATAGTAATAAGCGTAGCAGTATAGTCAAACAGCTTTTTTATTTTTAACAAAATAGTCAATAGGCAAAATATTTTTAAAAAAACTTAAAGTAGTTAAAACAATAAATAAAAGGATAGCTAAAATTATAGGGCACAATGTATGTCGTCGTGAATCATTATTTGATATTCTTTTCTCCTTAGTGAAATTAAATTATATTGCACAAAACCGCCTCTAACCTTTGTTGATACTTTATTTACGTCTGACTGTCAAAATTAAAAAAAGTAGCAGCTTAACGGTCAAGGGCTCATGCAAGTTTTTAAACCCAAAAATTGTTAAAATAAGCTACAAAAGTGTGAGGTAACAGTTCCTTACTGACTGCGAATAGAAAAAATCCATCTATGTTGTCTTTAGAGAAAATATCATTACAAACGAAACGTATGTTTGGAATGTGAAGCAAACGTATAGTTCAATTAAAAATAAAAAAAAGTGACATACAATACCGAAAAATGGGATATTTCTAGTCCGTAATGTCTGCCATTTCATTTTTATTTCATTTTTTCTCACGATTTAATAATAATATATAAGCCGAGATATGATTTATTGATGTTCCCATGTCTACTCAATGCCTTTTAATTTTATCTGCCTTCTTTAAAGAACATTATTTTAGTGAAAGTATCTTTTTTAGTGTAAAAGGCCTATGGGATTTCATATAATTGTCGAAAATAACTTGTCACAAACTTTTTTTATATTTTTTATGTTTCCTAATTTTTTCACATGCAATTTCACTAACAGTCTGCAAGTTGCATTATCAGTCAGGAATTTCCGGGAAATAAAAAAGGTGATCAAGATGACGCTTAGGCGATAAACAATTGGATATTTTTTTACTATAAAAATAATCAATATGACTAGTAATATTTTTGCGGGCTCCAATATAAATTATTATTTCTAATTAAAAAATTTGGTCAAACATTGTGATCTTGCAGGCAGATAAAAAAAAGTTATCAAAACTAGAAAAATCTTACATCCTTAATCAATTTAAACGTTTTTCGGTTCAAGTAAAGGAATTTAAACTTCCTATTCGAGATAATGCAAATAAATTCGAATCAGTGGAAATAACATAGCGCACAATAAATTTTAGAGTGTTTGAAATTTTCAGCTGTTAAGTGCGAAAAATTTTCAGATGGATTAGTCAGTGCCACAGTTGTAAACAAAGTACGATTAATATGTATGTTTAAATAAAAGTAGCTGTTGCAAAAAAAACAAATTACTTAGCTAAAACAAAATGTTTTGTGAAGTACAACGTTTGTTACTTGTACCAAAAAATTTAGTTGCCCGTACCAAACACGCGAAAACGCATGCGCAGACTCCTGAAGCTCCAGTTTGCAATATGACTGATGTCAGCTTATATGCCAGAAAAAGCAACAAATTGGATTTAAGCCAGGAAGATCATGTACGGATCAAATTTGATAGTAGTATTTAACAGTGCATTTTATTAAATCATTTCATTTTCCTCACTTTAACATTTTGTCGTATAAATTATATATTTTATCATTATTACAAAATACAAATTTTCCTTTAACAAAACCACACTGATGCATCAACAAAATAATTTCACTGCTTCATCAAAAATATGTTTAATTCTACAAAATATGTTTTTTCAACCACTAAAATGTGTTGTTGCGCCCACGAAACAATTTTGTTGAGCGTATCAAACTTGTCAACCAAATATTTTTCTCAGTGATCCTGAACATAATGATGATGATGATAAAGACGTTGAAGATGACGGGAAATAAACATTACAGTGCAAAGATGCACATGATAAGATGGTACTTTTTTATAACCTGAATTGCGCTTTTTTATCGAAGAACATTTACCTGTTTTATCTATAAATGTTTATCCGGATTTATAAATTACAGACTAGCAACAAATAACATGTTATCAAAGTTTTTACTTTTTACATATCATATAGAATTGGCCAAAGGAACCGATATTTATGTCGACAAAGTGGCTTTGTAATCTACAAAAAAAAATCTGTAAGCATAACCGTTTTGGCGAGGCATTTGCTGGAAAGGATTTTTTTCCGACAAAGCTCTTAAAACTTGTACTTGGTGTGGTGGCCCGGTAAATAGGAAAGGATGGAAAAAACAGAAGACCTAAACTTCAGCAAGGATGACGTTCAGCATTAATATGTAATTTTCCAAATGATTATTAAATTTATTTTTTAATTTATTAATTCTTTTGAAACATTATTTAAAAACAGTTAAAAAATAATTTTTCATCGAAAATTAGTTAAACATTTAACGTACTAATAATTTTTTAAACCTTTTAAAATTCATGTTTATTGGAATTAATATTATTCGATCAAAAAAATCCTATTTTATTTCTTTCGGATTTTTAGAAAGTATTTTGATTTATATTTTGATATCGCGATCTTCAATTTTTATTCTCGAAACCGAATGATTTTTTTTAATCGAATGTTTCTTATTCTCATTTAGCACCCTTATACCTCGTGAGAAAGTTTTTATTTTTGCGAAAAATTAAAAACTGTATTTTTGATTGCTGTTTAAAGCCAATTGTAAAAACCCATAAAGTGTTTTTCCTAAAATTTCCTGTCGATATCTTGGAAATGGCTAGCCTGATACATTACCTTTGAAATGTTATGAAAGTTTTATAAAAGTTTTATAAAAGTTAATTTAAAATTTCATATATAATTTATATATAAATTATACATATTTTTTCTTCTACGTCGAATGTGTTGACTTGTTTCGCTGTGATGGCTTTCAATCCATTGTAACGTTTTGTTCCATATTCGTATCACAAGCGATATTGAATTTTAATTTTTTATATTGTTTTAGTTAATGCTTGTCTCCATTTTCACTGAAACTTTGTTGGTTTTCTTGATTGTGTGCATGATAGTATGATTGATGAATTGCGAGAAGTTTTGTTTGAGGGTTTGCTTGATGGATTCGTAGAATGATATCTTCATGGTTTACTTTATGGTGTAATTGATGGTCTGCTTGAAGGCTTGCTTGATATTGTGCTTGTTGGACTGCTTAAGGGCATGCTTCATGGTTTGCTTGATTGACTGTTTGAAGGATTGATTGGCGGTTTACGTCGTGAGTAGTTTAAAGTATTTCTTGCGGAATTGGTTTGCGACAGATTACTTGAATCTTTTCATGATGCTTTGCTCTACGTACAGCAGAAGCTTCATCAATCTCATTAACTTTTGATAAGCGACGGCCAACACCCACTCGCTTAACTTCATCAGGGATCAGGGTTACAAACTTGTTGGTATCTGTGTTAAATACATTATTAGTTTCGCCAAACAAATTGGATATTGGTTGAATGGAACCTCTGTTCATCCATGCAATGATGACATGTTCCCTTGTTGCTAAAGTTGAGTTTTCATTAAAATTAGTCATCTCGCCATTAAATATTCTCCGTGAATTGATTAATTGTCGATTACGTTGATATTCAAATAGCCTGATAGGAAAAAGGTTAAAACCGCCGGATTCAAAAAATAATTCCAATAAACTCTGTGAGCTTCAATCTGTAAGGAGAATAGAAAAAGGTAAATTTTAATACTTATAATATGAATAAAAAAGATTAAACAACAAAGTGGATGTCATTTATTTAATAATGTATATACAATATTCAATTATTGAACATTGGTCAAAGTAAATTACAATACCAATCATTTTGCTCTTGCAAAAAATGTATGTTTAAAGTTTAATTATTTTATAAAATACTCTAGAAATATTTTATTTTTCATAAGTTGCAAAATTCAATTTACATTTCAAAAAAAAATCTCGTAAGGGAAAATGTCAAATTAGCGTCAGGTGAAGAGTTTTTTTATCGAACTTGTGTCCGTTCAAGTATTACGTCACATGCCTAGGAGGGTTAGCTGTAGTGTGAGGTCTATGTTAAAGTTATTAATACTTACTATGAAATATGCGTGACTAAATACTATAACGGACCATTACATTGTGTTTCTGTGATTGTACGCATATTTAAAGGAATATTTTTATTGTGAATAAAGTAAGATAAAATAGATTAGGTGTGAAAATAATTCTAGTTTTTCCAGTTTAGAGTAATAACATGTGAATACGTTATGTTGATCGAGGTAACGCAGTATGATACAGGATCATGTGACATAGCCTAATGACATGTTTAACAATATGGCCTTCTTGTTTTGTTCAACGGAAACTCATATAGGTCATTTCAAAAAATTTTTTCAACTTAGACACAATTCTGCGCAACCATGTCAGCGATTTCTCTGTCGATTTACGTTTTAATAAAAAGTGCCAAATAACTTCCAAAAACGAAATATTAGGTTCTTCGAATCAGAACTTTAAAAGAAATTGTTTTTTAAAAGTGTATTTCTTTGTTAGTTTTTTTCAAATCTGTATAAAAACGGCAACTCATGACAGATTTTTAAGTTTAATATCTGAATTTATGCGTTTCAGAGATAAGTTTTAGGAAAATTATTTACCATCCACGTATATCAAAAACTAAAAAAAATATAGTCATCTTCAACGTCTGGTATAAATGGACTGAATTTCACCAAACTCAATAGAACTGCTAATTAATAATTTCCTAGTTCAGAGATGTCGCTTTTGTATGAAGCTATAAGGTATATTATAATAAATAAAGATGACAGAAAAATAATTTTAGCGAAGCCTTCTGTTTTCTCTGGCAATAATATTTGCAAGGTTAAACAAGCTAGTTTTTATTAAATTTACCATTATCGCATCGACTTAACTGCTATAATCCAGACTTTATATATAAATATTCAATTATATATTCTGTGCATTTTAATTTCTTAGGGACAGTGAATTTTTGAAAAGACCTCTTTTTTAAGGTTTTTATGATTTACTTAAAAAAATACTGATTTTATATAAAAATCTTTTTAGACAAATGGTGTATTTCGTAAAAATACAACTTTTCTAGACAATACATT
>JAUELO010000012.1:12943907-12957262 GCA_032357855.1 Amphibolips quercusostensackenii
AAAACAGCAAGTTTACTTGACGATTCCAGTACATATATAGTAAAACTTGATCCTGATCCGATAAAAGCTTTAGAGCAACCACAGACGTTTATTCTGATGAATAAGTGGAGGAACAAGAAGTTACTCAACCTTAATATTGTTAAAGATGGCCTCATTGCAATCAATTTAAATCTGGCTAAAATTTGTGGTGTGCCTAAAATACATAAATCAGATTGTCCACTCAGACCTGTAGTTTCTTCTATTAATACTCCTTCTTATATTTAAGCAAAAACTGTTAGCAAAGTAATTTCTGGTTTCTTTCCTACATATAAATATTTCATGAAAAATTTTTTAGATTTGAAAGACCTTATATAAGTAATATTGTAATTCCCTATAATTATATTATGGTTTCTGTTGATGTCATGTCATTATTTACTGACATTCCTTCTGCATTGGTTTTAAAACGTATAGAAGACAGATGATGCTTTATTAAGTCGTCATACTGAGAAGCCATTCGATAAATTTGAAAAAGGCATTTTACATCAATAAGATTCTTTTATTTTTGAATTTGATAGTGTTCTTTTTAAGCAATCTTTTAGATCTCTGATGGGATCTCCCATATCGGTCATTTTATCGAAAATCGTAATATAGGATTCAGAGTCTAATGCCATCTCAAAAATTGATTTTGAAATTCTAGCTCATACACGTTATGTTGATGACTTATTTTAAAATATTACGTGTAAAAAACTTCAATTTATACTTTTTGTTTTCAGTTCGTACCATCAAAAATGAAAATTTACTTTTGAAACCGAGGAGAACAATTTTATAAGTTTTTTAAACCTTTGAATAATCGAGGATTCTAACAGTATTATAACAAGTTGGTTTCGCAAAAAAACATATTTAGTCAGATTTCTAAATTTTTTCATAGACCATCCTATCTAACACAAAATTGGTGTTGTTAAAAACCTATCTGATATGATTATTCTCTCATCTAATTTTTTTTTATGATAAGAAGTTAGACAGTGTCAGAAAGTTTTTATTTTATATAAACCATCCTGATGCTTTTCTTGATAAGCATATTAATAAGAAGTTAAGAGAATTAGAAGATAGGGACAAAGTTCATGTTGATACAGAGAATAATGATGAGGTTATCAATATAAAAAAAGAAATCATTTCGATCCCGTTTTTAGGCGCAATATGGAATAATATTAAAAGGCTTCTGAAAAATTATAACATAAAAACAATCCTCAGAACTGGACATAAACTCGATAAATGCATTAAATTAGGAAAGGATAAACTTAAAATGTTAGACCCCTGTAATATGATTATAGAATCACTTGTTCTGGTGGTATGACATATGCTAGTCATACAGTGATTCTAATGCTATAATTTGGGATGATTCTCAGGTGTTGCGTGAAAAACCTAACTATCATAAACAATGTTTTTCTGAGATGGTTTTTATTAAAAGCAAAGAAATTAAAAGCATTGAGCTTATTTCAGATTTTAATTTTTTTAAATAAATCTTATATGACGACGAATGACTATTTATGCTAGGTTTTTTCTTAATGACGAATTGTTTTTAATGATCTGCTTGCATTTTCACGAGTGTTTTCTTATTTTCTCATACTAAAAATTTTTACATACCATGTCGTTAAACAATATATGATTAATTTTTTTACTATTCCCTGTCCGATTTTTAAAATGTACGCCCTTAAATTTTCCGAAACTGCATACACCGTCGGATCCATATTTATCAATGCCTGTTTGTTTTTATAAAAGAGTGGTCATGCTTTCTCCGATTATTTTTTAACTCAGTGTATCTCTTTTTTAATTCAACATCAATGTTAAGCAAATCATTTTTTCAAAGATTTCATTGTTTTTAATTTACACATTACTGTTTTTATGTACAATATTATGTATTTTTCAGATTCTTCTTTTTACGTCAGATAAGGAAACCAGTTTAGGTTTCAAAACGTTATAATGTTAAATACGTATTGGTGTCGTTTATAATGACATTATGAATAAACAATTAACTAAAAGTTGTCGTTGACTCTTGTTACTACATTTACATACATCTATAAATTTATCTTAAACCGAGAGCGCCACTATTCACGAGCGCAGCGTTGACCTAATTATCCCACCGGGGCTACAGCAGATCCTCTTTTGTTTTTCCTATTTCTGAAGGATGAGGCAGGTCCGATTCAAGTCTGGGCCAACGCAGATTTTTTTTCGTTTTTCTAAACATTATTTGACCAGTAATCGACAAAATGTAACATCAGAAATAAGCTAATTAATAAACCTGATCGATAAAATAATATTTACTTTTTTCAAATTTGAAGTGCAAAATGTCATACTTAAATAAAGAGAGAAAACAAGAGGTTCGAGCTGGAGGCTCTTTAAAATCAAAAGCATTTTAATTCGAAAAAAATTGAAAATCAGTCGAAAATTGACAGCTTTAGAGTTTTTGAACAAAGATAGTGCATTTACTCCAGCATGCGTTGCTAGGCAAAGTGTTATTACTCATTTTAATTCTTCTTTGCATTAAATAATCTGAGATTTGCTGTCCGGAATATAATATGTCTAACATTATTTGAAATACTTCCACCATGAAAATGTAATATTCTGAGAGATGAAACATTATTCCGTCACGTAAATCTTAAAATCTGACCATGTTCGTGTTTAAAATATATTAGATTTAGAAAACGGTTGGAGTTTTCCATCGAGGGAGCGGCGACCTCTAAACTAGTTGACAAATGCAGTGTATCGTTCTCCATACATTCAAAGTCTATTTTTTTAAATGTAAGTGAACAGCTATTAGAAACTATAGTTATTTGTCATAAATTTTATTTATTGCTGGCCCGAAATTCCTGTCTCAAACTGTGGCTAAGATTAAAAATTTAAGTTCCAACTCCTATCTTATTTAAGATCCTGAGTTGCATTAATCGTGTGACCGACTTCCATAATCAGACAAATGTTCCGGAATGCGAATTCTACCTTGCAACGTACTTCAGAAAAATGTGATTCTCTGTTTTCTGTTGCAGAGATAAGTTCAGCGTCTAAGTTTTCATCTAATAGCGGCCCCGTTCCCAGTGATCCTTGTACCGGAACTTTTGATTCCTCTAATAGGTCTCCTCCTCCTGCGAGGTTCAGGTCCAGGTCACCTCCAGAAAGGTCTTCTACTACAATGCCTCTTGCTTATACCAGGTGCATGATCCCACTAACCAGGCTTCCTTCCTCTAACGGACATGGAAATAGTCTTGATCAACTTCAATTTATTCGTCTTATTCGCCGCACGAATCCGCAACAAATATTCGAACTTCGAAAATACACATTTCCTGCTAATACACAACTTAAACTGAGAACAGCAAGTGATCATTTTGAGCCTGTGCCTAACCAAGAACAAATTGTTGTATCAACATTCGAAGGTGATGTATTTGCAATATTAGAGAGTACTAATGTTCTTGCTGGAATGTATATTTTTCAAAAAGGTACAAGACGAGCCAAAATAAACATGGAAAGTGGCTTAGTAACCAGATTGACTCCAGAAGAACTGAACGACGCTCCAGTAGGTTCGAATCGTTTAATCACAAAATGTTTTCTTGTAAAACGCGAAAAACCCGTGTTAACTGCAACCCACTATACAGTCAATGGAAAATGTTAACCTTATTCTTTTTAGATCAAAATAAACTTGACTTCCCTATGAAAAATGTTATGTACCAAAACTAGAACACAAAAAATTTCACAAATCAAAATTTCATTTGCATTTACATCCCAAACTCCAAGTAATGCCGCCCGAGCAGTGCCGCTCCCCCGGTTTCTTGCTCGAGCGCTACCCCAACTTTAGTTTCGCTCGCGATTGATGAACTACATATCTGACGCTCCGAGGATTGCCAAGAGCGAATCGACCAAATCTGAAGGTTTTTTTTGGACAACATCTTGAAGTTTTTTAGTCAGAAAAATAGGTCATTTTGTTATACATACATATAAGAAATTAAATATTAGAAAAACTGTGCGTAAATATACTTTTTAAAGAGATTGCTATGATACAAAATCCAATTGATGTACTTTAAGGTATCCACATTTCTTGCACAAGTGTTTCTGAATATATTGCAGTATCAAAGATAGCACAAAAAATTAGAAAACTGCCTAGAATCGTCAATATTTATGATAGTTTCTGGATGAACAATTTAATAAATTAGAAAAAACTCCTTATATCACCGTTCATCGTTTAAAATTTTAAAAGTACCTAGTTGATAAAAAGTCAGAACCTTCTTTAACTTTGAACAGAACCATGTTTTTTTGATCAGTTTTAAACTCTTCCTTCTCCGTTTATTCTTTTAGATGCTTATTAAACCGTTTTTTCGGTTATTAAATTTTCATTTTTTAAATAAGAAAATATTTATTTCCACTGCTGTAAAAAAACTCATCGTTTACATTTTTCATGTATTGTTATTGATATTGTTAAAATAAATGTTTGATTTTTATGTTTTACGTACCTTTGAATTTGGTTTTATAACCAAATAATACAATATAATTCACTTTTGAACACGTGTACGTATACTACGTACAAAAAACGATTTTCAAGATAGATTTTCAACCTAATCGACGCGTGGCGGTGCTCGGAGATTGTCAGCTGCATTGCTTGGAGCTTGGGCTGTACCTTCTTTCTAGCTTATAAGAATGCAGTATACAACAACAATAAAAAATAGGAAGACGAATATCAGTCAACCAAAACCAGCCACTCACTCTTTCCTTATTCCTTCTCTGTCTTTTTATACTGCTAGGGACCAACATATTTTGAAGCCAATTTAGACATTCTTATCCGTAATTATTTAAAGAGAAAGTAAAAATGTATAAATTACCTGAAAATAAATAAAGGTCAATATAAAGTTATTTAGTCTATTTTTGAATTGTTCGGTGAAAATTTATTTGAAAATGACGACGTGAAATCATTAATTGTTCGATAATTTTAGTGATGAATGTTGACAAGTCCTATAACAGAGAAGCAACGACTTTATTAGATTTTAATTTATTTAACAATAATGATTGATTACTAAGCAGTACCAAACTACCTATCAACTCCTTTTTAACTTTATGTTATCTTGGTACGTAAAATTTGCATAAATTCACTTTGACCAAAGAAAGTTAGCAACAGCCGCCCGCGCAGATCGTCGACGCTGCAAGGACGTTGTGTGGACGCTGCGTCAACTTTAGCAAATGAATTCAGGCAGGACGGCTCCAACATGTCCGACATTTAGCTCCCCTCCCGCTACTTGTTTGTCACAATGGCAGCAATTTCTTTTAAAACTTTAATGTGCATACATAGATATTTATAGAAATGATTACTTTGACCTACAATTTTAAAGGTCCATTATTTTTTTTTTAATACTTTTAAGATAAAGCGAAATGACAAACAATGAAAAAATCATATTCAGAGTACTAAAATTTATAAAGTTTTATTCTCTTTAAAAGCAAGTATAAAAATAAACTTTTCATTCCTTACGAAATTATTTTAGGGGAGCACCTAGAGTCTCGGAGAAAAACAAATGTTCAACCTCAACATCTAGATGTTCCCGTTAAAATATTAAATGTTAAACTGTCAGCCAGCCATCTAGATGTTGAAGTCAAGTTGGTCATTGAATACATGTAACGCAAAGCGATCTTATCTCGAACAATTTTTTGAAAAAAAATAGCATTAGGCTTCGATTCATTCAAAAATACTTTTTATGGGTATAGAAACTTTCCAAAAATAAAGATCAGCTGTTCTCAAAGCATTAAAATTTTTTTAATTTAGTTATAAATAAATTAGGGGAAAAAAGTGTTTTCTAAGAGAGCGTTCACTAATAGCGTTAAGTTTTTTCGAACCTTTTTACCTCTCGACTCTCCGTGACGGTTTTTTCAGGGGTCTTGCTGTATATTTTTATCAGTACTGTAGCACAAAACAGACTTCTGAGAGATTACATCAATTAAAATAGTTTAAGCTATTTATAGAAACAAATTATTGCTGCACACAATTCATCCTTTTTCTGAATTTAACTTGGTCTCGTGTATTGTCAAAAAATAGAAAACATCGACATGCATAGAATTTTGTTTGTTTTTAATATTGCACCAAGAAAAAAAAGCAATCACATAGATTTTTTTTTGTTTCTTAGCCTCAAGCAAAACGTTGTACTGCGTTACTCTGACTTTAGTCTCCTGAAAAGTAAGAGCAGCAAACGTGTAGTGTTACAATTTTTCTATGTTTTTTCTATGATTTCTAGTGTTTCGGTTTTGTATCTTGGTACTTTATATTTATAAATTGTTTATCTTTCTGTTCTGTGATATTTGTTTCTTCATTTTAGGTTTTTAGTGCATTTTTATTTGTCTTTTCAAATCGCTGCTTTCGAAGCAAAGTGAGTTTTTTAAAGACCTTGCATAGTCATCTCGCGCTAAACATGCCTCTGAAGCAAAGTTTTCGCAGCGGATGTTCAAATCATTTCCCTAGAAAAAAACATAAAAAAAAATGATTTAAAGAATTTAACGGAAAACCAGCAAGTAGTGTTTTCTGATTTGCTGAAAAACATTGAAATATGTGGTGCTTGTAGACAAAATGTAGAAATCGCAATTTACATCCACCCGGAGTTCTAGAAGAGCCTAGTATTAATGTAATGAAAGAGATAAAAGAAGGACCCAGATTTTTGCTTGCCAATAGGAAATGAAAAAGAAGGACGCAATAGTGAAAATCACCTGGCGGGTCTTTAAGTCCCAAATCAAATAAAAGATAAATTAGAGCAGACGAGCGCTGCATATTCAGTATAGATTTTTTCTACTCACGCTTGCGCCTAAGTTTGAAGTCGCAAATAAATTACGCGAAAATTCGGTGCATCTGAACCTGAAGCCAGAAAAGCAAAACACTTTGTTGCAAAAAGTGAAGTTTTGACTTCTCCGGAAGCCCAGCGAGGATGAAAATTGGCAGAAGATTCTGAAAACATCGTAAAGAACTTTTACGAAGGTGACGAGAACAGTCGACTGATGCCAGATCAAAAAAGATTTTATATCTGTCAAAAACTAGATGGTACTCGTCAGCAAGTGCAGAAGAGATTGATTCTATGCAATATTTAAAAATTATATGCCAGACTTGTAACCCTACATAAAAATGTGAAGAACGGATTTTAGAAATCCGCAGAACTAAAACCTAAGCACTGCGTTTCAGCTGGAGCAAGTGGAACTAACAATGTTCGCATCTGCGTTGATCATCAAAACGTAAAGTTAATGTTAAATGCGATTGATATCAAACATTTAACTGAGAGAACTGACAATTATTAGGTAACCACGAATGCCTGGCAGAAATCATGTGCAGTGAACCCGTTGATGCTTGTCATTTTAACGAATGCAAACATATCAAGTTTGTCAGTGAAATGATACAAGCACTTTGAAGACCGAAATAGCAGACACTGATGCTTTGCTGGGCGATCTCTGCACTAAACTTTAAAACCTAAAACCTTGCGCATTCCATGCGAGACAGCAAGGTTTGTTTCTAAATCTCCTTCAAGTTATACTGAAAGGAGGAAATTTCTTAGTTTTGATTAACTCTGCTGAAAATTATGTTCTCATCATTCAAAATGGTGTACAAGCTTTCCATTAGAATAATGAACAAGCTACTGTATTCACAGTCGTTATTTATTACAAAGAAAAAAACGAACTAAAGCATTTTAGCATAGGATGAAAAAGCACAAGAAAGCCCTTCAGAAATCACTTATAGGAAATTCAATTCGCATTTCTAGAAGGCAAGTTATGACCATTTGAAAATAACCGTTTTGCCCGGGGAATGAAAATTCCACCTCCTGTAGTTCGGAGAGGGATGGTAGTAAAAGTCTTTTAATAGGTATAGACTACTATCATACAGGCAAACAAACTCTCAAAATTTAAAGGCTATATGACACTATTGATTAAAATTATAGAATTATAAAGGCGTGCTACTAACTTTGAAAAATATTTATTTTTAATGACTAAGTTTTAAGATCCTAATTTATAAATGCTTGAGTTTCACACCAAATTCATAATTGTTACAGCCTTATCGCCCAAGATTCAAAATAAGATATAGCATTGCATCAAAACGTTGCGTAATGGGTAGTTTTCTTTTGGTACATAATGTAGTTGTCAATTGTTTACAAAGTTTCTTATTTTGCTTACTTGTATAAAAGGTCCAATTCAATATATCTCATGTTCATATTTTTTAGAATGATTGAACTTGAAAGGTTTGCAGTTTCAAATTCTTTAACTTTATAAGGTAAAAATGACATACGTAATAATATTAAAAATCATTTCTAAACGTTTTATAATTCTAATTTAAAGTTATAGTTTTATTGTGCAATATTTGAGACGACTAGTTTAAACTTGTATAATCTGGAATGTTTTATTTTGTAACAGTGTCAAATTTTTAGGTCCTTCTAGCAATATACTTATATATGGGGCTTCATTTCTCAACAGCGCGATCTCAATGATTCAAGTGTTTAAAAATTGGTCACTGAATGAAATTTGGGAAATTTGCACTGATAAATTTGAAGGTCTTGATGATTCAAATTCAGAGATTAGAAAATAAAGTCAAATTATAATTTTTGACTTTTTTGCAATAAAAGATTCTTTTTCTTTATACCCCGGTCGAATGTACGTATCTCCGGCATCAATTTTGAAGCAGAAAGCGAAAGATTTGTGTATTCAGTAAGATTACACGGACGCCCTCTGTAATAGCAGGAGCCAAAAATTTTGTCGTTCACACCGATACTGAGATTGCCCAGTGACCACATATTTAGCATGTGGAGGTACTGCGCTTGCGCTGGCTTTGCGTAAGAGGAACACGGCTCGGCTTATTATTGCCATGGTAACGAGTTGTCGCATCGTGTTTTTCTCAAGCGCCCTAGCGCAAGCGCAGTTCCTCTACATGCCAAAGTTAAGATCATTGACACAGACGCTACTGCCAGCAGCCAGTAGAATCACTAACCGCTGCTACTCTTGTTTTCACGTATAACCTCAAACCTGCTCGCTTAGAATTTATCAGTTTTTTTATGTGACAGTGAACATAAGGTAAATAGTGATATTAATCAAATAGAATTGAATTTATTTCTTTTTAAAAAGTGTGATTATATTTTACTTTTTATGTGTATTGGATGCCTAACCCCGACCAGCAGCACTTGCTCCGCTCGTGCTTGCAAATGTCGGGTCGGGCATCAGAAACGTGTATCGAAACATTTACAACAACGAAAATTAAGCGACAGAGAGATGGAGAGAGAGAGAGAAACAAAACAAAATCCAAAGCTTTGTGAGTATCCGAAAGAGGCGCTGAAGTGAGGAGCAAAAGTTAAACATGACCGCGCAACGGGCTGTCTGTTGGAACGTATTTGTACTGTTTATAATAATTCAAAATGTAATTATTAAACGTACTTTTAACGTTTTCTTTTTGTATGTTTCACAAGTTTCTGGACCTTTTTAGAATGTACCAGGAAGTTCCTGTATGTTCTAAATTTTTTCAAATATTTATGATTGTTCTGAAGTTTTGTAGAATATTGTGGAGTTTGTTGGAATAATGTAGATTATTTTGAAATATTTCTGCAGATTTTCCTAGACTTTTTTAAAAATTTTCTGAATCTTCTGAAACGTTTTAAATTGAAACTTCTTTTAAAACGGAAGTGAATAGAAAAAAATGATCGACCACACGACCGGGGAGGGTCTGGATCGAGAAATCCCTCTATCTCTCTATTACGCACTGTTCATATCTTCTTTCTCTATTCCAGTCTCCCTTTTGTGCGATGATTCGCAATTGCTCTAAAGACTTCTTTGCAATACTCCGCCCCCCATCTCTCACCGCTCTTTCTTTTCAGAACATCCTGTGATGTTCAAGCCTTTTTTCAAAGTGAAACTTCTTTTGGGATAGGAGTGAATAGAAAAAATGACCAATTGTAGGCCCGTACGAGCGTATGACCGGATAGGGTCTGCATAAAGAAATCTCTCTGCTTCTCTCTTATCCACTGTCTATGCCTTTTCTCTCTATGCGAGACTCCCTTTTGTGCAGCAATTCTCAATTGTTCTAAAGGCTTCTCTTCGATACCTTCATTACAACCACGCTAAGCATGCATATTCTCTCTCTCTCTCTGCACTCTCTTACTATGTGGTCTTCTCATAACTCATGATGATTCCGAAAATCATCTGAAAATTACGTTTTTCTCAAATAAAAGTGTAATAGTTAATATTTTAACCAAGAAAATATTTTCATTTTTAATCAAAAACAATTGTTCTACTTATGAAGACGACTTTTTAACCAAAAAAAAATACATTTGAAACCAATAGTTTTTATTTAACTAAAAAAGGTAAATTTTCAACCTGAGTAGTAAATTCTTAAATGAAATTATGAATTTTTAATTTAAAAATTGAATCTTTAAAAAAGCAGTTTAACTTTCGACCAAATAGATGAATTTTCTACTAAATTGTTAAAGTTTCTATCAAATTGTTGAATTTTCAAACCCAAAATACGAATTTTCTTTTCATTAATTGAATTTTTAAAGTAATTGCTCACGAAAATAGTTGAATTTGAAACCAAAAAACTTCTTTAGTCAAGAAAGAAAAAAATGTCGATCAAATTGTTAAATTTTCTAGCCAAAAGGACGCACTTTCTACAAATTTGTTGAATTTTTAAGCAAAAAGGATGATTTCTTAATAAAATGGTTTTAATTTTAACAAGGGAATTAAGTTTTGTACCCAAAAAAATGAATATCTAACCAAAAATTTTATTCTAGACTTTTCCACCGAAAAGAATAAACATTCAATCAAAAATAGTTGGATTTTCTCATTGGGTTCTATTAATTCAGTTCGCATTTAATTGAAAAACTAGAAAAACGGGAAAGGTGAAGCCTGAGATAAATAAATACGAATTTCAATCATTTATAAACAAAATAATAATAGTTTAAATGAGTATTAAAGTTTATTTTTAATACTTTTAAAATATTAGGTTAGAAAACTGGAAATAATGTTTAACAATAAAGTTAATTTTCCATTGCACACTTTTTATTTCAGACTACACAAAGTGTGCTTAACTATGCAACATTTCACGTCCTGAAGAAATGATAAAATTGTACGTTTGTGAAAGTATAGCTATTTGCAATACAAGTGCGCGAAATACGTGATTTTTGATGAGTGTTAAGCTTGCTGCGTGAGCTCTTACGTAAGAAAGGTTTTTGACAACGTACCCCCCCCCCCCCCATGTTAAGATAGCATAGAAAAAACGTTGACCTACACATCCTGATAACGACCAATTCACTACGATTTTTAATTTAACATTTTATTTATTTATTGAGCATTTATTTAAATTTTGTGTCAAATATAAGAGCGAAACCTCAGAAAATTCGATCTGATTAAAAAATATCGACAAATAGTGAAAACATTTATTTTAAACCGGAATTTTTTTATTTACGACGTCAAAAGAAGATCGTCCTATTCACTTTCTTAAAAAAAAACAATTTATTATCCAGGATGAAAAGGGTTAATTGAAAAGAAAATATTTTAATGGGAGAATTTAAGAATGACGTTTTACGCGAATTTCGGTCTATTGATTTGTAAAATTCTTAATTGGCCTCATAAGTGCGATCACCTCAATCAATCACTATATAGCCACCACCTATTCAGGTATATTCTGTTGAATTAATTTCCTTTATTAAATCGGTGCCATAGAAATGACATTTATCGGATGAGTTTCTTATGTTTTAGATAATTCAGCTGGTAAATGTCGTTCTGCTTAAAAAAAAACTGAAAAATAATTCCACGAGATTTGCCGGAATTGGGGTGGCTGCATGGTTGCCGATTGAAATGATTAAAATTCGCGTGAATCGGAATTCCTAAATTTTCCGATTTAAATCATTTCCATCTAATCGATTCTTGTTTCCTGGGTACTTAAGCTATCTCTAATTAAACAAATCTCTATTGTCATTTCTTATGTCTTTATGTCGTTGCAGATTCCAATAAGTCAGTTCGCTATTTCCATCAGCGATAAAACTCAAAGGAGGTCAAAGGGGGTAGTGCGGTTCGAAAACAAAGCCGTAACTCAATAAGAACAACTTCTCTGAAATGCCACAAACTGAAATCGACAGAGCGTCACGATGCCTAGGGAGTTTCCTCTTTAAACTGAGACTCAAGAGAACATATCTTCATTGAGGACGTTGAACTGTCCACCCATCTAAGACAAACTAGTTTTCCTTATGGTTGACTTCAGTGTGACCCAATTGGAATAATATCGTGTACAGGTTATCGACAAGGCACCTCGTACGACCGACAAATATCCCCATTTCAAACTTTTGATATTTACCTTCCTCTATGTGCCTAACATACAGGGAGGAAGGTGGCTTCTCGATCGTCTGGATCACTGAGCCAGGAGATTGACCGATGGGCCCAGACCGGTAGCTACAACTTCACTAGTCAACCGGGAAAAGAAAAATTCTGAAGAAACTCCCTGGTTACTGTTTCGAATTTCTACAGGTAACCCTCTCTCGAGAGGAAACAACATTTATAATCCGGTCGACAGCTCGGTTATCCGAACTGGTAATCCAGTGTAATCCGGGTGATCCAATGTAATCTAGAGTAATTAACTTGTAATACGGTGTAATCCAGGATAATCTGTTTCTATTTGTATACCTATTTTTACGATAACGCAATTTTGGACGTAGTGGCGAACCATTGTTTGCAAATCTTAACGCTTCTGATCTAAGCGTCTTCCCTTAACTTATTATTTCACTTCTCTTTTTCCTTCTTCATCCAATTCTCACCCAATCCGCCCTCCCCTAGGATCTTTAACAGATTTTCTTGCCAGCTTCCTTTATCTTCCATTCCTCTCCTTCATCCTTCTCATACATGCTCCCATGTTTCCTTTTTCCATTCACAGATTCTGCACTTTCTGTTCTCTTTCTCGTCCCAATACATCCCATCCCTTACCTTGCTTCCCAATATAAATCTTGCTACTCTAGATATTTTGATTTCTCAATCATTATCCACCTTTTTATTAATTGTTTTTCCCTGACCCTTTTCTCCGATCCTTCATAGTTTACTCAAGTTCTCTCTTCTATATCTCCAGCACTAAAGAACTCCCTTCTTTCTTCCTCACATCTCATTAATTTTATCACATTCCCTCTCTTTCCATCCACATTCTTTAATCCCTTTTTCTTCAACTCTCCTCCCTTCCCCTCCATTAGATCCGTCTTAGACTTTAATGCCATCTTGTCCGCTCTAGTACTTAAGTTATCCTCTTGCGCTTCTTCTCACGCCATACATCCTGGCGTCCCACAGTGGGGTGAAATCGGAAAACGAGGTTCAAAATGACATTTAGAACGCAATTATGCACCGATTTTAGAATTTTT
>JAUELO010000012.1:12968716-12991904 GCA_032357855.1 Amphibolips quercusostensackenii
GGGGGGGCTTTTTTGCTGTTTGAAACACATCGCTACACAATGTAGAGTATTTCTGAGACATTGGCTGTTTCCCTCCCACCAATGTCCGGTCTCGAAAGTTTCGCGTCTCCTAACCATTCTACCAGTGCGTATTCAGCCTTCCAGGAATTTTTTATATCATTTAAGTCAATTTTCTTAAAAACTTGGTCGTACAGTAAAAATGTATTGCACATAAAATATGTATTTTTAAAAGATCTACAACTTTTATTTAAAGCATTTTTGCAAATTTTTATTATATACTAAAATAAAAGCAAAAAACCATAATTTTCATGGGTTTTTCATGTTTTTCACCACATGGAGTTGAAAATAATTGAGAGGTATGTACTTTTTGGAAGCATATTCGAAACAATTGTTTAAACAATTCACTATTATTGTTAATAATATTCTCTTTGCTTAATGATAGCAAGTTGCGGTTTTTTTTAGAAATTTTGAACTATTTGTCTATTTTTCACTTGGAGTGACTTTATAATTAATTTTGCAAGAGTGATTGTTCAAACAAATTATTATTGTTTATAACTATCTTATATTTAAAAAGTGCTAAAAAGCTGCGGTTTTTTCTGATTCAACTTTTTGTCAACTTTTCGCTTAGTGAGGTAATAAGCAATACAAGTTAACAAACATGCTTATTTAAACAGTTCATTATCGTGGACAACTATCTGCTCTTAGAGTGATGCTAGAAAGTAGCTTTTTTGTAAAATCTTTAGTTTTGCTATGACTTTTTAGTTATGAAAGAATAATAAGTAAACCGCAACAAGAATCAGTTTTCAAATGGTATAGTTTTAAGTGAATTATTTTTTTCCCAATCTTTAAAAAAATAATTGAAACAAAAAAGCTATGATATACAAGAGGCAAAAACGAAGAATGAAATAACTAGAAGTAGGTGGGAGGACTAGGTCTGTAAATGATTTGTAAAAGTTTGGTTTTGAATTGCAACAAGAAATTTATTGCAAAGCGTAAAAGCATTAATCAAATTTAATATTTTTAAGAATACTAATAAATTGTTTAAACAATTAATTTTGTCAATGTAAGTTAATTACTTATCTGACTCTAATTAGAAATTGGACAAAAAGTGGCAACATTTTTGAAAGAACTGCAATTTTCTATCATTATTCTAAAAGAATATAATTAGCGACTTTCTAACTCAATTCTAAGATAAAATTACTAAAAACAATAATAAATTGTTTAAACAATTTATTTGAAAATCCGTTTATTAGTATAAAGTTGTATTCAATGGATCAGAAATAATTTGCATCTAAAGAAGCGCAAAAAAATCATTATTAGCGCAAAAAACTCGCAAAACCCATTTTTTCACTTATGGGGTTTTTTGGGACCCTATAAAACAGACTTATGCGGGTGATATTTGCACAGAAATTATTTATTCGTATTATATGACTAATTGTGAAGTAAAATTTTAAGTTTCAACTCGATTCAGCTAATATTAAAGATTCTGTATCAAATTTATAAAAAAACGTCTTTTTTTCTTATGGGGAATACGTGTTAAACTTCATGGGGCTTGCGCCACCTCTAAATATCATTTTTTTTTTCAAGAAAAAAAAATGGATTTATTTTTATGAGGATTCAAACAAATTTCTGGGTGATATGCATAAAAATTGGGAAAAAAATTTCGAATGTATTTTTGGACCACCTTAATCTTCAATCAAAAAACTGCCTTCAACATTCAACCAAGGAGTTTAATTTTCAACATAAAAAGATAAATTTTTAACGAAAAATGTAATACTTGACATTTTGAATTTACTTTTCAACCGACAAAGACAAATTTTCAACATAATACTTGATTTGTAATACAAAAAATTGAGTTTTTATTAAAAAAGGCGAATTTTCTACAAAATATATACATTTTTAACCAAATTGTTGAATCTCCAAGCCGAAACTTTGAATTTTCTGCAAAAATAAGTTGAATTTGCAACCAAAAAATGTGAAATTTGAATAAAAGATCTAATTTTCAATCTAAACAGATTAATTTCTAACCAGACAGTTGCACTTTTTACGAAAAAAATGTGAAATTTCTAAAGAAAAAGATGAATTTTTAAACCAAAAAGAATAAACTTTGAACAAAAAATAGTTGGATTTTTTATTGGGTTCTATTAATTCAGTTGAAATTGATGTGCAAAAATGAGAAAATGGGGAAAGCCTGCGATAAATAAATATGAATTTAGATTATTTATAGACTAAAGAATAACATCTTAAATAACAATTTAAGTTCATTTTTAATACTTGAAAATTCTTATGACACTATTTTTTTTAATTTGTGACATTATTTATACTATTTTCGATATAAAAAGTGAGTCCGAGGCCTGCGATTGTTAAAATGAATATTTTTTGTAAGTTTAACAATTTTTGCATGCGAAAAAAATGTTTTTACTTTCATAAGACATGACTGATAATATTATTTCAATTTTTAAAGTCATAAAAAACTTTTCCAGAGACCGGATTTTTGACACCTTGTGGCACCTTAATCAACTTTAATGAAAACGTTTGAAATTTAACAATCTTTATTTGCGTTTTTCAAGATGATACCATTTTGTTTTCAATAAGACGTCTTATAAAGAATAATTTTGCAATTAATTTTTAATATTTCACATAAAATAAATTAAACTTTTAATATTCCAAGTTATACAATATCATATTTGAATCGTTCCAGTTTGAATTTGAGGCATTCAAAAGTGAATAATTGGAAATTAAACAATATTGAACTAAAAAGCTTCAAATTTAAATTAAATCTAAATCAAATTTAAATTTTAAAAAATCGCAAACTTTTTTAAAATTGCTGGAATTGAAATTTGAATATTAACCATTTTTAAGACTTTTCAAATTAAATACTTTCGATTGCATCTTTTCTTTAAAATTTGAATTCTTTCAAATTGAAAATCGAAATACTTTCTAATTTAAATAAATATGGGAGATAGGTATGCTCTAATTTTTAATTTTTCAATTATTTTACCTGATTTTACAATCATTATTTTAGATCTAGTTTGCTAAATACAACTTTAAAGACTTAAATTGGTACAACCAACTACTTTACAAAGTATTTAAATATTAAAATAGAATATTAAGGAAAATAATTTGAAAAGAAGTAGAACTTTGAGAAATATTTTATATTTTTAAATATTGTTTTTATCATCATGGCTTGTTTATATTATTTAAAAGTACACATTTTTTATCTAATATAATTTTAAAAAAAAATTAGAAATTCTTTACAAGTTAGAAGTTCTTTACAATTAATCTGAAGGTATTGAGTGTCTTGAATTTTTTAAATACTTTATTCAAATTCAAAATTCTGCATCTTCGTTGTAATACAAATTCACAAGATTTTTTAATGGACAAAAAATTAAAATAAGAAAACAATTTTGAATCTCTATGTTATTATTTCAAAATGAAAACTGTGCTTGGTGTTTTTTGTTTTCTTGTAATTTGGGTATTTTAATATCTAATCTTGATATTTGCAACCCTAACTAGTTTTGGATTTTGAAAACATTTAATAGTTATTTAAAAAACCTTTAGATTTATAAACATTACATAATCAAGCCGCCGGAGAAAAGAATAAAATGTCAGAGTTTCGAAAATTAAATGTAGCTTTCTTAAAAAAAATTTGAATTCATAGAATTTTTGCATTCTTTTTAAGTTTTACTATCTATTGATAATAAAAATATATAAATAAGGAATGTTAAGAGTTAATAGAAACCCTTTCCTCTATTTTTCTCCAAATCCACCATAATCCTTATATTTCAGAAATCGGGCCATATTTGTATGAGAAAAAAATGAGAGTAAGTAAAAAGAAAATAAAAAAATGGGTCGAATTTCAGGTTCCGCGTGTTTCTTTGATATTATTTTGGAAAAAATGCATTAAAATATAGCAGAGCTATTTTAAAAATATAGATTTTTATGTTGTACTATACTTCCTTAAGTTTTCTTTTACCTAAAGAATACTGAAGAAAGACGCGAAACTCAAAATTCGATACATTTTTTTATTTCATTTTTCACCAAATCGGGTTTCACCAAGGGTTTGGAATTTAGATGAAAAATTAGAAAAATGTGATATTTTAAACATTACTAGAGAAAAAACACGTGCGCTATGGGCAAAATTATTTTGTTTTTCTCACGCAATTTTTAAATGAAAATATAAAATTAATATTGATACAGAATTTTTGATTTCATATTATCTATTATCTAACATACCAAAAAAGAAAGGTAACGACAACATTTTTTGATAATTGACGAAAACCGGTATCTTCACTTTAGAATTAATATATCATATTTGTGTTTAATATATAAACAATGAATTAAATAACCTAAAATTATTTAGAATTGTAAGTTTAGTTTCTGAAGTCAAATGATTTTTGTTCAAAATAATATTTCCGGTTGAAAATGCTATCATACTCTACTACTGAAGAAGATGTAAGAATTTTTTATTATTTTAGTCAAGAATTTTAATGTATCTCATAATATCATATTGTTGTTTAAATATTGTAAAATATTCTTTGAAATCTAATGATTTTTTTTATCACTAATCGTGATTTTAGACGAAAAAATTGTTTAAGAATGTAAATCTTTTTTTAACTCCAATTTTTTAAATTTAAAATACCCGATTTCCTATGGAAAATTTTAACATAACCTGAAATTGTCCCAACATTGGAAATATTCTTTGAAATCTATATCTATATTTCTGGTGAAAACCGCTAACTCAACCTATAATTGTACACAAATTTTATATCTTTCTTGCAATTTAATAATTTTTTTACTAAAAATACTGTTTTTCATTTTAAAACGCCAACATAACCTAAAATTGTTAAAAAGTTACCACTCTTCTTTGAAATCTGTTTTTTTTTTCTTTTAAATTGAACATACTAATTTCCGAAACAAAGCACTAACATAGTACAAAATTGTTCCAGCTTGAAAATTTCATTATTTTGAACGAAAATTAGTGGATTTAAATCTGAAGATTTTTGTTTTAAAATATCAATGTTTGCTGTGAAACGATAGATTACCTAGAATTGTAAAAAAATATGAACGGTATGAGCGGCAGAAAACACTTATAAAAACGAAAATCGTGAATTGTTGACAACATTTTAATCTTCGAAATCTAATAATTTTTATTAAAGATACCCATGTCCATGCTGTGTGCTGCTTTTTTCATTTTTTTATTTCATTACGCTGGTATTATTAAAAAAAAAAAAACGTCACTTTTTTTAAGAAAAATTTTTATATTTTCCCTACATTATTGAACTTCCGAAATCCTGTGATCCCTAATAATCGAAAAAATTATTTATAGGGGAAAACCAATACGAAGATCCACAAATTTCTCGTCTAAATCAAGATGAAGTTATCAGGTATTTCTTTCTATTTCTTAATCAATTTTCAAGGGAAAATTCTTTTTCATTCATCTCGTACTCGATTCTAAAACAGTTCATCGTTTACAATAAAATTGGTTTGAGTAACATTTTTAATAACACGTCCAAGCACTGAAGTGAAAGTATTGAAAATGTTACTCTAATTGTTACAAAAACATACAATTCGGCGTCAATTTCACTCTTTCAGTCTTTCGAAATCCACTTGGAATTTTGGAAAATTCGGAAAAATCAAAACGGCGGCGATTTTTCTGAAAATAAAAAATTACCATTTTCTTAAAAAAATATGCGACATACGAAAAAAGTTTAGGCAGAAAAGTTTTTCTTCTTGAAAACATATACAAAAATGTTATTCACTTTTTTTATGATTTACCACCGTTTTCAAAATTTATGCCTTTTTTCACAATAATACTATTTTTACTTTCTGTTTTTTTTTTAAGACGTGTGAGGTATCGTTTTTCATGATTTTTTTAGTGATAATATGATTAGAGATTAACACTTTAATGTTTCAGCACTCATTTTTGCAAAAATTTATTAAATTGTTGTCTTTTTGAGTAATAAACATAATTTTGTTTGCAAAATGTTGAATCGTGGTCAAGAAACTTTGTGCAAATCTGTTAAAGAGGAACAATTTTTCTGTGTAAACTTTTTCCGTTTCGCGTATTTTTGAAAAAAATGCAAATTTTTTATTTCCGATAAAATGGCTGCCGATTTGTTAATTTTCCAAGTTTTCTAAAAAAATTTCAGCGTTCTTCGAATGAGTGTAAAATCCCTTATCTGAATAAAAAAAAGTTTAATATCTTAATTGGTAGAAAAAAGTAAAGCAATTAGTACTTGGCAATTAGCAAAAAAAGTACACCAATTTCCAATGCAGTTTTGGACCACCCTACTATTCAATATATATTCTATACCTTTTTTTGAATTGTCTTAAAATAATTTGAAATATTTGAATGTATTTTTAAAGTTTGCGAGACATTTTTAATAGATTTCAATTTGATTTGGAGAGATTAAAAATAATTTTTTTGATTTTACCTCGAATTCTTATTAATTTATGTGGAATTTTTTGAAATTCTGTTAAATTTTTTAAAGTTCGTATTTAATTGATTGTAATGATCAGTTGATAATATGGTCAAAGAATTTAAAATATTTTAAGGAATTTTTTTTTCATTTCTGGGCATTTTCAAGATCTTTAAAATATTTCAAGAGATTTCAAACAATTTTAAAGGATTTAAAATATTCTAGGTAATTTTAAAAGATTTAAGTAATTTTTAATTGCTTTCAGTAATTTAATGGGATTTTAATGGATTTAAAATATTTTAGGGAATTGTAAAGGATTCCAAGGAATTATTAATAATATCATTAATTTGAAGGGCTTTCAAAAGGCTCGTCATATTTAGAGTAAATAATTTCTTAGAATTTTGGAAGATATGGAATGATTTTACAGGGCTTATAAGTTTTTAAGAGATTTTATAGCTCTCGAGGTATTTTAATATTTTTACAAGGATTTCAGGAAATATCAGATTTTATATAATTTTACGTGATTTAATAACATTTTAGTAGATTTTAAAAAATTATTAAAAAGAAGTGAGGAATTTCGTAGGACTTGAATGACTTGGAGAGATTAAAAATTATTTTTTGGAATTCACCTTGAATTCTTATTAATTTATGTTGAATTTTTTTTTAACTCTGTTTAATTTTTTAAAGTTTGTATTTAATTGATTGTAATGACCAATTGATAATATGGTCGAAGGATTTGAAATATTTTAAGGAATTTTGTCAAATTTCTTGTCATTTTCAAGAGCTTAAAAAAATTTCAAGGAATTTCAAACGATTTTAAAGAATTTAAAATATTTTAAGTCATTTAAAAAAATTCCAAGTAATTTTTAATTGATTTCAGTAGTTTAATGGGATTTCAAAGGATTTGAAAAATTTTAGGAAATTTAAAAATATTCCAAGAAAGTATTAATAATTTTATTAATATGAAGGGATTTTAAAGGATTTGTAATATTTTATGGGTCATAATTTCCTAGAATTTTGAAAGATACGGAATGATTTTACAGGACCTAAGGTTTTAAGATATTTAAAAATATTTTGCGTTATTTGATAAGATTTACAAGTATTTAAATGATTTTAAGGGTTTTTCAAACTCTCATGGTATTTTAGTCAATTTTTTAGGATTTTAGAAATTATCATTAAAGAATTTTACGGGATTTTATAATATTTTAGTAGATTTTAAAGAATTTATTCACGAGAAGTGAGGTTTTTCGTAGGATTTCTTATTAATTTATCCTAAATTCTTTTCAGTTCTTTGGAATTCTTTTTGATTTTTTTAATTCACTTAAATTTTTCTAAATTTGCTTAATTTTACTTTTTTCATTAGATTTTTTTAAAAAATGTAAAAGCTTTCATTTAATTGATCCTGAGGAGCAATTGATAAAATGATCAAAGGATTTCAAATGTTTTAGGGTAATTTTTAAAATTTTCTGCCATTTTCAAAAACTTGAAAAAATTTTAAGGAATTTTAATCGATTTTAAAGGATTTGAAATATTTTATGATATTTTAAAATGCTACAAAGAAATTTTTAATTGATTTCCGTAATTTAATGGGATTTTAAAGATCCTGAATATTTTAGAGGATTTTAAAAGATTGCTAGGCATTTTCAAGATTTTCCTAAGCTTATTCCAAAGTTACAGAATTCAATTAAGTTTTTTAGTATTTTCAAACTGTTTTTAATTCATCAAATTTTTTTAATTGACCTTGAATTTATGTAAATTTCATCGAATTCTGCTCTTTTCCCTTAAATTTCTTTAAATTCATTACAGTTTCACGCAAATCAATGGAATTTTTTTGATATAACAAATTTTTTTGTAATTCATTTGAATTCTTTTGAATTAATGTAAATTGCTTCAAATTCTTATGAATTTATCCTGAATTTGTTATCCTTTGAGCGCGAAAAAAGTACACTATGAGCGTGACAAAAAGTACCCTTTAGTACTTTTTATCCCATATTTTATCCCATAGGGACCGTGAGGCTTGCTTATGCCAAAAGAATTCCGCAAAGTAGATTTTATACACATGTAACAATTAGAGCAAAATTCAAGTGCACCGTTCGAACACTAAGGCCTTGGGTGACAAAAAATAAATAATTTATAATTCTGCAGTGTTTATGAAGTTTACGTTAAAGAAGAAACCATCGGACCAGATGGCAAAACTCAAGTTTCGGTTGTTTCCAGTATTCCTGGATCGGGCCAGCATCAGTTGATTGAAGTAATTATTTTCATTATTGAATCTCAAATAAAAATAATGTCCATGAAAAGTTCTAAACTTTTAAAATACCTGTTACAAATGTATAATTTTTATCTGTACTTTTATATGTTTGAAGTTTAAAAATTTTCTAATCACATTAAATATTATCCCCTATGCCTGGGATTCATTTATTAATTTGACTTTGTTCTGACAAAATTAAATTAGATCAAATTATTGCAAAGCTTTTCTTAAACATATTTTCATTAATTGTTGTAAATTATTAAAGGAACATTAGTAAACCAGAAAAGTAACCGAAACTCCATCTATATTAAAGATTTAAAAGAAAATGAATAGAAAAATGTATTGAAGGCAGAATTTCTTATTTTAAATCTTAGTAGACCTTAATCTTCTTCTTAATTTTAAGGGCGACTTGGATTTAGATGCCGTGATTGAATCCGATATCATAAACGTAGATGGCTCTGTTTCCAAACTTTTTGGAAAAGATGCTCTCAAATACAAGGTACACCTCCAGAATTCCTTTATTTATACATTCCAAATCCCTAGTTAAAATCCTTCCTTTTATCCCCAAGATTGTGGATCAGAATGTAGCACCTGGGGATGACAACTTAGTGGTTTATTCACATACCCTTGGCGAAGGGCCGTCCACTGGCACGGCTCGTCTAATCGATAAGGACGATCCGAGATCGCGACTTCATTTCGTCAAGTACCTCAAACGTGACGGGAAGACGTTAAAGATTTGGGAGTGTGGAATATGTAAGCCTCTTGTTTTGATCCTGAATGATAAGTTCTTTGCGACTATTGGAAATTGCTAAAGTGCGATGCGCCATCTGATGCCAAAAACCAGAACTAGAAAGAGTAGATCGAATGGTAAAGATGCATTTTAATTTGTGCATAAAAGTGTTTCAACCAGTGTTTTATGGAGTTCAAAACAGTTATTTCATAACAAAAATTAGTCAAAGCAGGCACCGTGCGCCCACAAAAAATGGTTTCGTAGCCTATTAAGGGGTAACGCCACTGAAATGGCCTGAAAAAAGCGTTTTTTTGGCTATTTTATTTTGGCAGAAGGAAAGGTGATAAAGAAGTAATACTTAGGGTAGTTATTGAGCATATATTTATGTACATTACCAAAAATGTTCATATGATAATATTGAAAAATGGTGACACTGCTGCAATTCTCCCAAAGCATTGTTGAATCTGAGGCGCTCGGCGGCACGCGGTATAATGGTACCAATTTGAATCTGGAAAAAAGGAAAAAATATCTATCTAATCTACATGAGTGTAGCTAGTGAACTACGTAGGGGATTTTCGATAAGGTAATTTAAACAATATTCATTAACAAATAACTGTTCTTTTTTTTTTGTTTGTAAAAATCGAACAACTTTATTCAAACACTTGCAAATAACACAAAAATAAATATTTCTAAAATCCCCTACGTGGTTCACTAGCTAGGCTCATGCGGATTGAAAAGATATTTTTTTCTTTTCCCTAGATTCAAATTGGTACCAGTTATACTGCGTGCCGCAGAGCGCCTCACATTCAACATGCCTTGGGAGCATTGCAGCAGTGTCGCCATTTTGTAATATTTTCATTTGAAAATTATTTGTGATATACATAAATATATTTTCAATAATTACCCCAAGTATTATTTATCTATCACCTTTCCTTCCACATGAAAAAAATTGTTAAAGAAACGCTTTTTTTTAGGCCGCTACAGTGGCGTTACCCCTTAATACGTTAATTAAATCGTTCAAACCTCCCACTCTCATATTTTCCCTCCCCTACTCCCCCTACATTCCCGTGCTTCCCCAGCTTCCTCCTCTACCTCCCCCTCTTGTCACTCTTCCAGCTCTCACTTCCCTTCCAATACTTACCCGCACTACCTTACTAGCCCTCCCATCAGTACCTGCCCTCACTTTGAATCATTTAACCAACTGACTTTCCCACCCCTTATTTCTCCTCTCTAATTTTCCCCTCCTCCACGTCTTACTTCCCCTAATTCCTCTCTCATCATTTGATCCTCACATCATCTACTTCCTCTTTAGTAATTTACCCTAACTTCCCCTCCTTCTTAAAAATGTGGTAAAATAATTCTACTTTCCCTACTTCCCCTCCCTAGCTCTTACTTCTCCTCTCTGCACAGCCGCACTACCCTACTTGCCTTTCCCTCACTTCCCATCACTACCCGCCCTCACTTAAAATAATTTAACTTAATTCCCTTTACTCCCTTCCCTAATTTCCCCTCACTTTCCCATCCTCATTTCCCATCACATCCCCTACTCTCATTACACCTACTTCTCTTCACCTTTATTTCCCTTTCTTTCCTCTCATCACCTCCCTACTTCCACTTCCTTTGTTTATCCTTTCTAAATTGTCCCTTCACTCACTCCTTCCCTCTTCTACTTCCACTACCTCACTCCTACTTTTCGTCCCTCGCTTCCCCTCACCTCATTACCCCACTTCCCCTTAATCCCCTCCTCTCACTTCTACTACTTCCTTTCCCATAATTTCTTCTTAAATGCCTTACTTCCCCTCCCATAATTTGCCCTAACTTTCTCTCCTTCTGAAGAAAACAGTAAAATAACTCTACTTTCCTTATGAAGGCTTCCACAGTCTTAACTTTCCTTCTCCTTCTCACCTGGTCGAACCTACTTGCACTCCACTCACTTCCTTTTACTACCCGCCCTCACTTGGAATCATTTTACCTGCTTCCCCTCCTGTACTTTCCCTTTCCTTACTCCTACTCCCCCCTTGATTCCCCTCCCCTCATAACACTACTTCCCTCACATTATTTCCTCTCAACCCCTTCCCTAAATTTTCTCTCCCCTCACTACCTTTACTTCCTTTTTTATAATTCCTCCTCACATGACCTACTACCCCTTTCACCATTCACCCTAACTTCCCCCATAAATTTCATCTACTTCACCTTCCCTCATTTACTATTACTTTGCTTGGCCTCACTTCCCCTACTTCTCCTATCATCATGTACCCTAACTTCTCCTATCATCATGTACCCTAACTTACCCTTCTTCAAAAAAAAGTAGTACAATATTTTTTTTTAGAAAATGTTTTTGACAAGAAATGTGTTTTTGCACTATTTAAGATGAAAATTTCATCTCAATTACTTTGTTTTCGATAAAGACTCAAGTTTATTCAATAATTGTTTTAAAATCCATAAAATAATTGTAAACATACTCTTATGTACAAATAAAAATTGCATCTTTAAAATTACAACTACTTTTTCTAGTTCTGATTTTTTGTACCAGATGGCGAAACTTTAGATCCAAATGAATAATTGAAAAAGTAGCGTATGGACCTGTGATTTGTTGAGATAAAGGAAATTCTCAGTGAGCTTATTTTCTTGCCTAATCACTTTAAATGTCACTTGATGTCATGTGATATAATTCGAAATTAAACGAGTTCCTTTTAAAATTCTTTAAAATGGCTAGAATTCTAATCGGAAATTTTAGAATTTAAAGCGCTTCTAATTTTGAATTGTTGAATTTTAAAGCCGAATTCTAAAAAAAAATTGAAATCCGAGGCTTGAATTCGACCATTTTTATTTTTAAGTCTAAATTTTTAATTGTTCAATTAAACACTTTCACAATTTTAATATTTACAGTTTTAGATGTTTACTTCAAACGTGCCAGCGTGTTAATTTTTCCTTTTTGAAGATTTAAACATTAAATTATTTGTATATATTGTTCCAATTTTTTACCTTCAAATTTAAGTTTTCCAACCTTTTTTAGATTTAGAAATAAAGGTATCAATAAATATTTAAAGAATTCCTAATTCATAAAGTTTAAAATTAATTATAATTAAAAAATTAAAGTTTTAATAATTTCATCATTTAAATCCTTGGAAATTCAATCACTCAAAATTAAAAAAAGTTTAAAGTTTCAAACTGAAAACATTATTGGTTAAGCAAGCTTCAGTTTAGGAAGCCTTCAATATTGAAAAAATTAAATTTTTCAAATTAAAAAAATTGAATTTTCCAAGTAAAAAAAATGTTTTATGAAAGAATGTATCTATACTTTAGGGTATTGCAATATTATTATTGCTGGCGCTTCGTTTTAAAGAAAAAAAATACAATTCCTCATTAAGAAATTTTGAAATTCCAAATTATTTATTTATTAAAAAATTTGTATTGTTTACCTAACTTTTTATTATGGCTTGGTGCAAAAATAAAAATGAACGTCTTTTGATTTCAAGGAAGAATAGCTTGTTTTTTTGGCAAAAGATTTTCTACTACTTGACCGTATCCCATTGTTGAAGATACATTTTTTATTGGCTGAAAATATTAAAGAGGGCTTTTTTTTACAAAGTATACATTTTTTTATCGTATAACTATATTTGATAATTTTATTTTTTCAAAAATTAATTAAGGTCAAGTTGTAAAGAATCTTTTCCGGAGAAAATAAGTTATAATTGCTTAAATGCTCATTATTCTTAAAAATTTGGTTAGAAGAAAATTTTTTTTTGCATGTATCAAATATTTGCATAGAAAATAATCTCCTTTTTTTTAACGATAGCGTATCAATATTAATATTTCAGTTCTTGAATGCATAATAAACGATTTTCTTTCTGTGACCTGTTTTTCTTGATCAAATTCACCTAAAACCTTTTATTTCGAATTAAATCCTTAATAGTTGTTTAACTTTAAGTTTAATTAGAAAAAAAAGTCCTTCAATATTATTATTCTGGAACAATCAAAATTGAATAACTTCAGATTACATTTTTCTAGATTGGACAATTATAAATTAGGAGCGCTTGAAATTGAGAAAACGTGCATTTAATTTTTATTGTATAATAGGATCTCCTTAATTTTTCGAAATGAAAAAATAAATAAAAAAACGAGAAGCGCAGCCTTTTTTCAAATTTGAAAAACGTAGTGTTGAGTAAAAACACAGTTTTTCGTAAATTTCAAAATGGCGGATGCATAAATGATAACAAAAAATTGTGTTTTTTAAAGTGTTTAAAAAGGGAGACAAATTTCCTAAAGAAAAATTTGTTAATAGCTACAAAGCAAGTGCTTACATTATTAAGAAAAATGTTCGAAAAATAAAAAATGGCGGCTGTTTAGATTGCAGAAAAGGATTCATTTTCCCCTTTTTCAGGGAAAGACTCTCAATCCTGACAACATGAGAATCTTTATTCACAGAAACTATGTTATAGTCACTGACAGTCGAAATTATATATAGGTAGGCTGGTTAAATTGGAAATATTGTCTAATTTCTCCATTTTTCAACCGCAGCCTCTTAAGCCTAGCATGATAAGCAATTAATTTTCAAAAGCTGTGCAGTATTGCGTGACAGTAGAAATTTGTAATAAATACAAGAAGGCGGTTTAAACTAAAATTGCCAATTTAATAAATATTTTCACTTTTGTTGTAAAACTTATTTCTGATTGAGAAAATTTGCAACAGAATAACCTATTATTACCCACTATGGATATAATATAATCAAATACATTTTTCCTGAAAAAAGATCCTCTTCATCACTCCGCTGGAGTGATAGAGGATTATTATTTATTACTAAAATATTATTACTATTATATTAATATTACATTATTTATTACTAAAAATAATTATTTTTTCTCGCAAAAATGAATATATATATATATATATATCACTGCCCGGAGGCCATATTGGATTTTTTTCAAAATTTCGGCTGTTACTGACCAATTTATAGTTTTTGCAAATAAATGTACTCATCCTTCTTTTTGCATTTTTTAAAAATGTTTAATTTTTACTGTCGGAACTTGATTTGTAGTTATTTACAAGATCTTTTCACTCTGCTCTCATTTTTTTCTGGATTTGAACGAAGGTTGCGGTTCTCGGTTTATAGAAAAATTCGACGAAAACAGAGAAAGTTATGTTGATTTTTTATTTTTTCACATTTTTTTGCGTTTCGAACGAAACTTGCTCTTGAGAGGAAAAGTATTTTGAACCAAAATTTTCATCACGTCTTTAAGGGTCATTCTGTTGTACAATTTCTATTTAAAATCCGCCTTAATTTAGTAATTTCAATTGTAGTAATATTAAATTGAGAAATTTAATGTTTTCTATTTGATGCTTTCTAATTTTTGACAATTTGAAATTAGTGGCGTATAAAATTCAATACTTTTATTTTATTTATTTTTTAAATGATAAAGTTTTGTTTTAAATTGAAAGTGTCATTTTAAAAATAAAGCGTCTTAATTAGAACTTTGATGACTATAAATCCATTAAATTTAAATCAAATAGAGTAAGATCACAATTTCAAAAATTAGACAATTTTAAATCGAAAGCGCCTCAAATTGTACACTTTTTAAATAAAGCATTAAAAAATCTGGTTTTTCAATCTTATGTGCAATTTGGAATTTGAAGTCCTCATAGCCAAACAATTTTTAGTGCTTCTTTCAGGGTGGTCGCTAGACCGGGAAAAATGACCGGCAAATTTTTAACCGGGAAATGACAGGGAATTTATTTTTTGAGCCGAAAGCTCTCACGTTTTTAGAAAAAAAATCTGTCCAAGTTCGATTTCAACAGTTTTTCAAATAAGTAGTTGAATTTTTATCATTTTTAATTTTGATATCATTCAGCTTACAATACGTAAATCGAAAATCTTTTACTTCAAAAATTTTGCATTTAAAATTTTTATTTTTAAGCGTACATTTTCTATTTGAAGAATTTAAATATGCAATCTCAAAGACTTCGACGATTAAAAATTAAAAGCGTTTCAAATTGAAAATTGTTTATAAAAACATTTTTATTTGATCAACTGTAAATATTAATTAAATAATTATTTTTAAAATTGAACTGCACTGTGAAGTATTAAAAAGTGGACAATAATTTATTTGACAAGACGATTCTAAATCCGTTCAAAATTTAAGAATTCCTAGATTTTAACATTAAGAATTGAACAAAATCAACTCGAAATTCTTAGCATTAAAAAAAATGAAAACGCCTGAATGAAGCTGCATAAATTATTTTAAATTTAAAAATAACTTCATAATAATAGACTCATAATTAAAGGCTTTTATTACATTTAAAATATTGTTTCAGTCTAAAGTATTACATTATCAACCCATTTAATTTGAAAACTTTAATTAATAAGAAGAATAATTATTTAATATTTAGGAATATTCGACTGTTCATTTAAGACCAGTCATTTCAATTTAAATATTTAAAAGTTGACAATTTGAAACTGATTTGTTTGAAATAAAGAACATTGAATCGTTAAGATTTCAACGAGCTTTTAAGCTTTGAACGTTACAATTTTAATTGTTCTATTTTAAAAAATGTTTATTTTGTAAGTGAAATTTTTGAGCTTTGATGCATAAATAACAATTAAACACTTATTATTTGCAGAAAAGATTTGAGTAATTTTAAGAGATATTTAGAAGTTTTAAAAAGATTCAAAATTAATTTTAAACTTGCAGTGATTTTAAATAATTGAAACGAAGAATGTGCACCGAGTGAATCCGGCTATTTGTACCGAAATTTTCGTACAGATAGCCACTGCCTAATTTAAATTAAAATGTGGATTTTCGCACTGTTTGAACAAAAAAATTATAAGTTTTTTAAGAATTGTGAAATTTTGCAGGCTTTTCAAACAAATTTTAAATAAAACTCGAATAATTTAAAAAAATATTTGAAAGTTCTGAAAAATTGCAAAAAAAATTTAAAATTAGAAAAAAATTTTAAATAATATGTAGATTTAGAATGTTAAAATAAAATTTTGAAGCTTTGAAAGGATTTTAAAACAATTTAAAATAAAAATAATTGAAGTTCTAATTCAAGAAGTGTTCAATTTAAAAAATTGTAATTGTTCAATTTTTAATGTTTCTACTTTGAAATTGCTTAAAATAATATAATTTGAAATCGTTCAATTGAAACGTCTTAGTACTTTCCATTTTCTACGTGTAAACTATTAAGAATTTGAATATAAAATTTTTGAATCAAAAAACCTTTAAACTTCAATTTTAAAAAATTTAAATTTAAAAGTTCCACTTTCAGTGCTTCAATTTGCAGATCATTTTTCATTACTTCAAATGAAAAAATGTTTAGCTTTAAAATTCCAATTTTTGAATTTCATTGACCATGGAAAATGTTTGGAAACCCGGAAATGACTGGGAATTTTATTCTTCGATTAAAACGGCCTCCCTATTTTTCAGTCTGTTTAATAAACTCGGTTTGACAATGTTCAGTTTGAAAATAACAAAATAAAACTTGTTTAATTTATATGTTCGGCTTTGGATTGTTCAATTTTAAATGATTTTAATTTGGAGATTGTTTAGTTTCAAAAACTGCGATTTTGTACATTATTGTACGTTGTAATTTGAAATTCTGTAATTTTAAATTTTAAGCGCTTCCAAATATAAATTTTTTACTTTAGAAAATTCCAATTTGATTATTTAAATAACAGGGAAAGATGCTTCATAACCGGGAAGAAACCGTAAATATATTTTCCTGGGTCTTGAGCGACCATCCTGGTCATAAATCCCAACTGCCTCACAGCATCGTCTTTCTTTACCGTTTTTAATATTTCTTGTCGAGTTCATTTCTTTTTTAGTGTATCAAAATCAATGCTAATTGCTGAATTTGTTTCTCTGCAAATATTGATCGTAAAACCAATTGAGCATTTATTTCTGCAGTAGAGGCTGTGGGAGCTCTTCCCACTCTTAATTTTTTTCGAGCAGACTGCATAAAGCTATTTTAACCCCCTGTGAAAATAAAAGGTCTGTTTTTTAAATCAGGCTCCAAAGAATTCCGGCATCAGTACACTCTGATGCGTCACCTTCCGACTCACACCGACGAGAGGAACTTCAAATGCGAAGCTTGCGGCAAGGCCTTCCGACAGCTCTCGACTCTAAGCCAGCACAAGGCTATTCACAGCGACGCAAGGCCGTATGTCTGCGAGTTTTGCAAGAAGACCTTCAACAGGTTGGTTTATTGCTCCCAACTACCTTTAGGCGTTGCTTTTAACAGCTCGAATTTCAGGGTCTCCACTCTCATCTCTCACCGAAAAACACACTCCGAGCACAAACCGCACAAGTGTCATCTTTGTGGAAAGGGATTCCATCAGAAAGGTACATTTTCCTGAAAAATGTTATTGTGATATTTATACCTCCATGTTCAAAGAAACACTCTCGAAATGTACGTCCAAAACGACCACTCTGATTTTTGAAGTGGCTAAATCTAACAGCAGACAGGTTTAGTAATTAACCTTCAAGTGTGGATTAACTTTCATTATCTAGGGTGTCCAGCGATCTTGAAAACCTGGAATTCTTTTTGATTTTTTTTTTAACCTTGAAAACTTGGAAATCTCTTTAAATTTTTCACAAAAACCTTGAATTTGTTTGTTTTTTTTTTGCTTCTAAAACTGTTATTTTATTAAAATGCAAAGAGTAATTTAAATCTTTTGGTCTATCAGGAAAAAAACTTTTCGCTTGGAAGAAATCTTGCTACTAAAAAGTTTCTTATTAATCAAGATATAATTTTCTGCAGATTTCAAAAGATTTAAAAGATTTAAAAATATGTAACAGGATTTTGAACATTTCACAAAAATTTCACGGATTTCTAAGATTTAAAAAGGCATGCACACCAGATTTAAAAGATGTTATAATTTCACAAAGATTTTAAAACTTTTAAAATATTTAGAGGATTTCAAAGATTTGAAAAAGGGTACAGTACACCAGATTTCAAAGATTTTAAAGCATTTTAATGATTTCAAACGAATACAAACGATTTCAGAAAGATTTCACAAATATTTCGAAGAATTTATAAGGATTTCAAAAAGTTTCTGGAATCTTAAAGATTTCAAAACAGGTACAGTTTACCAGATATCAAAGATTTTACAGAGATTTCAAGGGCCTGTAGATTTTAAACAAGTTTAGAAAGATTTCAAAAGATTTCAAGGAATTGAAAGATTTCACAAAGATTTCAAAGATCTCACAAAGATTTCACAGATTTTACGAAGATTTCAAAGATTCCACAAAGGCATTGTACAGCAGGCTTCAAAGATTTCAAATACTTTTAAAGATTTTACAAAGATTTTAAAGATTTCACCAAGATTTCAGGGATTTAAAAGATTTCACAAAGATTTTAAAAATCCCAGTAAGATTTTAAAGATTGCACAATGGCATTGTACATGAGGTTTTAAATATTGCAAAGTTTGTTAAGATTTTTAAAGATTTTAAAGAATTTCACAAATATGTCAAGGATTTTAAAGATTCCAAATGATATTAGCAAAATTTCAATAGATTTGGAGGATTTTGAAAATTTCACAATGATTTGAAAGATCTCACAGATTTCACAGATTCTAGATAGATTTCAAAAAGTTTAGAAAGGATTTAGAGATCACACTAATATTTTAAAGATTTCGCAAAGGCGTTGCACATCAGGTTTTAAAGATTCCAAAGATTTTTGTAGATTTTTAAAGATTTCAAGAAATTTTACAAAGATTTTAAATATTTTAAACGATCTCAGAAAGATTTTAAAAATTTTAAGAATTTTAAAGATTTTAAAGGTATACAAAATATTTCTAAAGGTTTCAAAAGATTTCAAAATATTTCAAAGATTTGAAAGTATTTAAAAGCTTTTTGAACATTTTAAAAAAATTTCACGGATTTCTAAGATTTAAAGAGGCATGCACACCAGATTTAAAAGATTTCACAACAATTTCACAAATACTTTGATACTTTCAAAAGATTTAAAGGATTTCAAAGATTTAAAAAAGGGTACACAAGATTTCAAAGATTCCAAAGCCTTTCAAATTTTTGACTAAAATTTCAAATAAATAAATGATTTTAACGAATACAAAAGATTGTGCAAACAAAGGTTCAAGAAGGATTTCGCAAATATTTCAAAAAATTTCAGAAAGATCTCACAAATATTTCAAAGATTTTAAATATTCAAAAAAGATAAACACAAGATTTATTAGGTTTCACGAAAATTTCCTAAAGGTTTCGAGCATTTCATACAAATTTTAAGGATTTCAAAGATTTTGAAAAGGTTTGTGTACCAGATTTCAAATATTTCACTAAGATTTCGAACATTTCACAAAGATTCTAGAACTTTCAGAAGATTTCAAGGATTTCAAAGATTTTCAAAAGGGTACAGTATACCAGATTTCAAAGATTGAAAAAAAATTTAAATACTTTATCTGAAAAAAAGTCATTTCGACTTACGTAATCAGTAATTTCCTACGACGTAAAGTTATTTTTTTACCAAAAAAGACTAGTTTTCAACAAAATATATAAATTTTCAACTAAAAAAGATAAATTTTCAACACAAAATGGAATAGTTATATTAAGATTAAAAAATTAATTTTTAACTGTACAACAAATGAATTGTGAACCAAAAAGATTAATTTTTCACCAAGAAAATTAACATTCTACGACAAAAGACTAATTTTCAACAAAATGCTTGAATTTTCGACTAAAGAACATACGTTTTCAACCAAACACGTAGTAGTTAAATTTTCAATTTCAGAAATGAATTTTCAACAACTACAAAAAAAGAAGTTTTTACAAAATTGTTAAATTTTAAACCAAAGAAATGAATCTTCCAATAAAGAAATGAATTTTGAACGAACAGTTGAATTCTAAACTAAACAGATGTATTTTTATTCATAAGGATTAATTTTCTACTAAAAAAGAGGACTTTTAAACAAATTACATAAATTTTCATCGAAAAAGACGAATTTTTAATCAAACATAGAACAGTTATATTTTTAGCTTAAAAAATTAATTTCTGATTAAAAAAAGGAATTTTTAACAAAATACTTTATTATTTTACCAAAGAAATTAATTTTCTACAAAATACATGAATTTTCAACTAAAGAAAGATAAATTTTCAATCAAGTAAGAACAAATTTTCAACATAATAGTTAAATTTCAACAAAAAAAAGGTTTTTGAATCAAAATGCTAAATTATTAACCAAAAAAAGCAGAATTTTCAACAAAGCAGTTCTACTTTCAATTAAGTAGTTGAAGTTCCAACGAAAAATGTAATAGTTGATATTTTAACCAAAGAATACGAATTTTGGTTAAAATAGTCGAAAATCCTGGATAAAAAAGAGTAGTTTTCTACAAAACAGTTGATTTTCCAAACGGAAAATATGAATTTTCAAATAAAAAAGTTGAATTTTCAACTGAAAAGATTGCTTTTTTTTATTTTTAAGAAAATTGTTAAATTTTGATGAAAATAATAACATTCCATATTCATTTCCTAAATTTGTAAATTATACAATATCTTATTGAGTTCTGATCAATTCTCTAAATGCTTTGCCTTATTTTAAAGTCCTTAGAATCCAGCGAATTCAAAATGTTCAGATAATTCAAGGAATTCAAAGAATTCAAGGAACTTACGTAATTTAATTCTTTTGTATTGCTTGGAATACTTTTGAACTGTTTTAACTTTCTTAAAATCTTCTGTATTTCTTGAATTTCAATCAATTTTTTTTGGTTGAAGATTCATCATTTTAGTTGAAAATTCAACTCTTTGTTGGAAAATTCAACTTTTTTGTTGAAAATTCATCTTCTCCGGTTGAAAATTTGACTGTTTTGTGGAAAATTCATCTTTTTGTATTGAAAATTTAACAATTTGGTAGAAATTTCAACTGTTTTGCAAAAAAATTTCGCTTTTCCAGATTGCAATTTTTTTCAGGGAAAATTTATTTATTCTATTTTTGGTTGAAAAATTATCTTTTTCGGTAGAAAATGTCATATTTCTGGTTGAAAATTCAGCTATTTAATTAAAAATGTATACAATTTGTAGAAAATTCGTCTTTTTTGGTGAAAAAAATATAATTTTTGGTTAAAAATTCAACTGTTCGGTTGAGAATTAATCTGTTTTGGTTGAGGATTCAACTATTTTGCTACAAGTTCTCCTTTTTGGTTAAACTATATTGTGTTTGATGTGAAATTAAACACTTTT
Source organism: Amphibolips quercusostensackenii (assembly GCA_032357855.1). Taxonomy (NCBI): domain Eukaryota; kingdom Metazoa; phylum Arthropoda; class Insecta; order Hymenoptera; family Cynipidae; genus Amphibolips; species Amphibolips quercusostensackenii. Next base: position 12,990,309 of record JAUELO010000012.1, read on the forward strand.
TTCTGTTGAAATATCAACTATTATATTTTTCATTGAGAGTTCATCTTTTTAGGTTTACAATCCAACTTTTTCGTTGAAAATTGAAGTCCCATCTTAAAAATTTATTTTTCTTTGTTGTTAAAAATTAATAATTTAGTAGAAAAATCAACATTTGGTAGAAAATTTATTTCTGTGGTAGAAAATTTAACTGTTTTTCAGAAGAATTGTTCTTTAGAATTTAAAATTAATTTTTCAAGTGAAAATTTAACTCTTCCACTTTGTGGTCAAAAATTGACTTTTTAGATTAGAAATTCAACTACTTGGTTTGCAATTTCTGTAGTTTGTTGAAAATTTACCTTTTTGGTAGAAAAAAATTTTCTTAGTTGAAAATTGATGTATTCTGTTAAAAAATTAATTTTCTTGTAACATCGTATTTTTAGGTTGCAAATTCAAGTGTTTTCCGTAAAAAAATTCGTCTTTTTGTCTTGAAAATTAAATAGTTTAGTAGAAAATTCAACTATTTTGCAGATATTTCATTTTCTTTTTACATTAAAAATTAGTTATATATTCTTGGTTGAAAATTCAACTGGTTAGAAATTTATGTATTTTGTTAAAAGTTCGCCTTTTGTGGTAAAAAAATCTCCTTGATTGAAAATGCAACTATTTGGTTACAAATTTATGCATTTTCTTGAGAATTTGACTTTTTTAGTAGAAACTGTAAGGCTGGACCTAACCTTCCTCCCCTTAATCGTCTTACGGCATGTTTGGATAACCTGTAAGTAAATTTACGAAAAAATTTAATCGGCAAAAATTAAAAATTTCCAGAAAAAGAACTAAAAATAAGGTCTGAGAATAAGGGAGCGCAATTTTCCAAGGGAATTATGAGGTCTTAAGTGCTCTATGTGCCTGATATACAAATATTCAAATATTAAATTTGGTGTCTTAAATATGGGGGGAGGGGGTTGCCCAAATCCACACCTAGATCAGCCCTTGATTTATATACTATACACAAGCGGGAACACTAAAGACACTATTTTCTAAAAATTGTCTGCTAATGCCACTATTTCTTTATTTTTCTTTAAGACATATTTTTGAACTTCTATGTTAATCGGCTACAAATTATCTCAATGGCTGATTAGAGGCCGTCCAAAATGTTGAAACCTTAAGCTAAAAAGAGAAGCTTTTAAGAAAAAAGCCAGATTGTTAACCAGATTGTTAAATTTTCAATCGAAAAAATGAATTCTCAAGAAATTACATAAATTTTCCACAAAGCTGTTGAATTTTCCACAAAATAGTTGAATTTTAAAATGACAGGATTTATTTTTGATAAAAAAATATGATTTTTTAAGAAAATACATTTTTTTCAACCAAGTAGTTGAATTTTTAACTAAAAAAGATCAATTTGTGAACCAAAAATCAAATATTTAAATTTTCAGTTAAAAAAATTAATGTTCAATAAAAGAAAACGAATTTTTTACAAGACCGTGGAATTTTCAAGCCAAAGAGGCGATTTCTCTACGAAACAGTTTCATTTTCAACCGGCAAATACTGATTTTCAACCAAAAAGTTAATCATTGATATTTAAACCGAAAAAAAATTCGAATTTTAAATTAAAAA
>JAUELO010000012.1:13000910-13011252 GCA_032357855.1 Amphibolips quercusostensackenii
ATGTGCCAGAGGCTTGCTGAGAAAAATCAAGAAGACGCAATTTTGACCCATTTTCGAGAAAAATGCATTTTAAAAATAGCGAACGGATGGTCATCGAGCTAATGTAAAAGCATTTCGAAGCATCGGTAGCTCCCTAGTAGAGCGCTTGGCTCATAGCTGCAAGGTTGCGCGTTCGATTCTCGCTATCCGTACTTTTTCATTTTTTTTTTATTGATTAAAAAGCTTGTTTATTCCATTTTAGAATAATATTTAATATAATTATCGCATATGTTTATTTGTTCCTTTTTTCAATAAAAACTCTGTTTATCGTATTTGTATTGTCACTTGTTTAGGCAATTGTACATTTTATAAAAATTTTTTGTTCTTTATTAGTTTCTAATATTTATATTTTTAAATTAAAGTAGGAACAAAGTGTTTCAAACTAAAATTTCAACAATAAATAAAAAATTAAAATGTTTTCTGCAAACTAAAAAACACACATCAATGATAGCCAACTGTCTTGAATTTTTAATTTTTCTTTTCGAACGAAAATGGTATAAACAAGCATTTAAAAGAATGAGAAAGAATTTTTTAAGGTACGGATAGCGAGAATCGAACGCGTGACCCTGCGGCTATCAGCCAAGCGCTCTACCTGGGAGCTACCGACGCTTCGAAATACTTTTACACCGTCTCGGTCATGATCCATTCTCAATTTTTAAAATGCATTTTTCTCGAAAATGAGTCAAAATTGCGTCTTCCTGATTTTTCTCAGAAAAGCTCTGGTACGCACCTTTCATTGAGGAGAGTATCAACTCAAACAAAAAAAAGCGTACCTAAAGGACAAGCTAATCTCGCGCTTGTTAGTCGGTCTTGTCAAAATCTATTCTAGATGGTTGATGCGAAATTTGTTTTAAAGACTGTCCATATGATGAGGAAAAAAATTCGCTTTTTTAGAATTTATTTTTTATATTTTATACGTTTAAACACCCTGGATATTTTTGGAAATGCGCAAAAAAATATTTAAATGAGACACTTAAAATTTTTGTAGTCATGCCAGGCTAGGCAATACCCGATTAGAGCCCGAAAAGACTGACTAGATGATGTGAATAAAGCATGTTTTTAATGTACATTTTTATTTTTTATACTTTTAAAACCCCTGGGTATTTTTGGAGATGAGAAAAAAAAATTTGGATTCATAACTTAGAAAAATTGTTGGTCCTGATAGCAGGGTATCCAGCGACCTTAAAACCCCTGAAAACCTTGAAAACCTGAAATTCTCCTTGAATTCTTTTTCTTCTTGAATTTTTCACGAGAACTTCGAATTACATTTTTTTTGCTTTTAAAAGAGTAATTTTATTGGAATGCGGAGAGTAATTTGAATCTTTTAGTCCCTTATGAAAGGAACATCTCGTTTAGAAAAAAATCTTGCTACTAAAAAGTTTTTTATTTATCAAGATATAATTGATCTTTTGCTTATTAAAGAATAAATGAAGAGATTTTAAGACATTTTTTGTACACTATACCAATTATTATTTAAGAGGTTGCAAATAACAGACTTTAATATTGTGAATAATTCTAAAAGTTTTCATTTCTTCTCCGCTAATATAGAATATTGAAGTATAAATTTTGTTGTGTTATTGAACTTACAAATTATAAAAGACTTGAAACTATTTCAAGAGATTTTAAAACATTTTAGGAGGTTTCAAAGGATTATAAATAATTTAATGATTTTAATGAGTGCAAAAGATTTTGCAAACAAAGATTTAAGAAAGATTTCACAAATATTTGAAACGATTTCAAAGATTCAAAAAAGGCGTGTACACTAGATTCAAAAGTTTTCACAAAAATTTCTCAAAGATTTTGAACATTTCATAAAGATTTCCAGGATTTTAAAGATTTGAAAAAGGCCTATACATCAGATTTCGAAGATATCACAAAGATTTCAAACATTTCACAAAGATTTTAAAACATTACAACAATTTTAAGGATTTTCAAGATTTTAAAAAGGGTATAAGGTAAACCATATTTATAAAATTTCCAAGCATTTCAAAGATATTCAAGAATTTGAAAATTTGTTGGTAGATGTCAAAAGATTTCACAATAGTTTCAAAGATTTTATAAAAAATTCATAAAGGTGTCGAAAGAATGCAAGAATTTCAAAGATTTCAACAAGAGTACAGTACGCCAGTTTTAAAGATTTCAAAACATTAAAAAGATCTTTAATGATCTCAAAAGGTTTTAACAAATTTTAGAAGGTTTACAAAGATTCTAATGATTTCAAACAAACAAAATTTTACAAACAAAGATTGTAGACAAATTTCAAATATTCTAGCGATTTCGAAGGATTGCATAAAATTTCAGAAATATTTTACAAATATTTCAAAAAATTCATAAGGATTTCAAAAGACTTCAAGAATTTTAAAGATTTCAACAAGATGCAGTGCACCAGATTTTCAAGATTTCAAAACCTTTTAATGATTTTAAAAGATTTCAAAAGGTTTCAACCAAATTTAGAAGATTTCAAAAGATTTTAATGATTTCAAACGAATAAAAAAGATTTCAGAAACAAAGATCAAAGAAAGATTCTAACAAATATTTGAAAGATTTCATAAAGGTTTCAAAAATTTTTACAAAAATTTCAAAACATTTCAAAGATTTTAAACTGTATCGAATTTTTTAAAAAGATTTTAAAAGATTTAACAACGGTTTTATACGATTACAAAAAATTTCAGAAAGAGTTCACAAACATTAAAAATATTCCAGTGATTTCACATGAATACAAAACATTTCAGAAAGATTTCACACATTTTTCAAGGAATAAAGATTTAAAGGATTTTAAAGATTTCAAAAAGGGTACAGTACGCCATATTTCAAAGATTTCAAATCATTTCAAAGATTTCAAGCAATTTTAAAAGGTTTCAACACATTTGAGAAGATTTTAAAAGATTTTAATGATTTCAAACGAACACAAAAGATTTTACAAACAAAGATTAGAGAAAGCTTTTTATAAATATTTCAACGATTTTTTTAAATTACACAAAGATTTTCAAGATTCAAAAGATTTTAAAAGAGCTTTAAAAAATTCTATAATATTTCTCAAAGATTTCACAGAAATTTCAAGCTTTTACTAAGGTTTGTAATACTTCAAAAAATTCCAAAAAATTCACAAAGATTTTAATGATTTTAAAGATTTCAATGATTTCAAAGATTTTACAAAGATTTAAAAATATTTTCAAAGATTACACAAAGAAGACTTATGTTCGCAAAAATGAAGAATTAATTTATGTATGATTCGGCTTTCTTCAGAAATTTTGGGACAATAAAAAATGAAATGGCTTATATTTTATATGTATAACAAACGTTTATTTCATTATTTGTTGTAAAAAGGAGACTTGGGAAAACCAAATTTCTTGCCCTGGAAAACCTGGAAAAGACCTTGAATTTTGTTCCTAAGAATCGCTGGACACCCTGGATAGGCAAGACAGTACCCGATTAGGTCCCGAAAAGACTGACTATATAATAAGGAAAACATTCGTTTTTTTAGAGTTCATTTTTTATTTTTGATACATTCAAACACCCCTTGATCTTTTTGGAAATGTACAAAAAGTATTTAAATGATACATTTACAAATGTTTAGTCCTGTTAGACTAGCCAGTACCCGAATAGAGCCAGAAAAGACTGTCTAGATGATGGGGGTAAAAAATTATTTTTTTTAGAGTTCATTTTTTATTTTTTATACTTTTAACCACCCTGGCTCTTTTTGGAAATGTGCAGAAAGACATTTGTGTTTAATACTTTGAAAATTTTGTGGTCATCCCACAACAGTCACAACTTAGGAATGAAAAAATGCCTATTCTCCATAACATTCTAGAATTTTTAAAACAGTTAAAAAGCATGCTCAGGGCTCGTATCATGTGACTTTTTCGACTTTTGCCGACATTTTGTTTTGCCTGAAAAATACTTTTTGAAGTACCTGATTCCCCAATATATCTCTCTAAAACATGCTCTCAGGATTCTAGCTCGTAATACCAGACTCTACATCTTCTTTCCTCTTTATCCATCCATTACCTATACAGTCCCTCAATCCTTCTCCCATCCTAATTAGTATAACTTTGTTCCACATACTCTCCTTTTTGACCTTTCTCAAATATTCTGGTTCTTCAGCGTTCACCACCCTATACCACCTGTTATATCGCGATTCCACGATTTTTCTCCATCTCTTCTCCCCTTTCTCCACTATCAGTTCATTCTCTAATTCTTGCCATACTCTGACCTCCTCCCGTATATCACATTCTCTCCTCCTCTGTTGTCTTTCTTCTTACCATCTTGATCTTTCCGTGTTACCCTCGTCTCTTTCTTTATTATTTCCCGTGGACAAACTTGTGCTATCCTGCTTCCCTCCCCCCTTTTCAGCTCCTCAATGTTCTACGTCCTCTTCATTTTTCCAATTACCATTGTACCTCTACCTAATTCCTGCCCATTACCTTCCATTCCCCTATCTCTACTCCGTAACTCAGTACTGACCATACTAAAGCCTCAAAAGTCCACACTCTCATCTTCCAATCGGCCTTAAAAATTCTTTTCCTTATACCCCACACCTGCCTCTTTATTCTGCTCGCATATTATGTCCTTCTCCTCACTTATAACTCAACGAGTCCTTTCTCCTTAAACCAAAAACCCAGGTAACTAAATAATCCACCTGTTTACCGTCTCTCCATACATCTTCCATTCATATTCTATTTTTGTCCTTCTCTTCCTGAAACACATCATCCTCATCTTATTAAAATTTACCGTTGAGTCTTTTATTCTCACATGCTCCTCGAGTGCTCCAATCATCAAACTCATCCCTCTTTCGTCATCTGCTAGTAAGACAACATCGTCCGCGTATGACAAGGACCTTGCTATTTCCTAGTAGCTTTCCTCCTTTTCCTGAGTCCTGAGCCTGAGTCCTCTTCCACTCCAGAAAGTCTCCTCTATCCTCTTGACTAAACTTTCATCAACGCCCCTCTCTTTCATAACCTGCCATAACACCTTTCTGTTTACTGAGTCAAACGCTGTTTCAAACTCAATAACTAAGGCCACTAATTGTCCTTTCTTTCTTTCTAAGTTCCTACTTACTAGGTAATTGAGTACGTAAATGTTGTATATTTTTCCAAGCCCCTTCCTGAAGACCGTCTGATAGTGTGGAATTGTCCCTTTCTCTTTTGCTTTCCTTTCTAATCTTTTTTTGAGAATCCATGCATATATTTTGTAGCCCACCGACATATGTATTATTCCCCTATACTCCTGCAACTCCTTGCCCTCAATTTTTTAATTAATGACACCAGCAAACCTTTCCTCCATTCCTTAGGTCACCCTTCTCCACTTTAAACCTTCTTACAAACCCTCCACATTTCCTTTCTTATATCTTTTTCTCTAAATCTCAAAGCCTCGTTCTCTAGTCTTCTCCTGTTGTCTTGTTTCATTTAAGCCTCACTATCTCTGTATTTATTTCCTTCCTTCTTACCCCTATATCGCTATACTCTTGCCCTTCTACCCGTCTTCTATTTTTACGTACTATCCTATTTCCTAATCCTCTCAATAGACGCTTAAAGTACCGGGTCCACTCATCCATTTTAGTTTCATTGTTAATGCCCTTTCTTTTTCTCTTTTGAAAACCTCCTATTCCCTCCCTTCCCTTATCGCTTTCCCACCTCTTCTATATACCTACTTTTCTCCAACTGCCTTTTATCGTTTAACAATCTATCGCGTTCTCTCTTTCTCTCACTATATTTTTGTTTTCCTACCCCCTTTTCTCCACTTTTTTACACATCCCTTTATTCTTTCTTTACACTCCCTACATTCTGTATTCCACGATTCCCTTTTCATTCCATCCCATCTTCTCTTGATCTTATCTCTTTTTTCATCCCTACCATTAGTCCTTTCAGTTTTTTAAGGCAAGTGTCCACGTCTTTCCTTTTCCAGTCCCTGATCTCCTCATTTTCCATTCTTTACCTTAATTCTCTCAACTTGTCTTCTCCCCATTTACCCATTTTTACTTTATTTTCCCAGTACCTTACTTCTTTCCGCTATGCCAGTTCCATCCTGAAAATTTCAGTGTCCCTATTACCGGGAAGTGTCCCGAGCCTAGTTCCGAGTCTAGTTCTGAGCCTATTTCTTTACCTACTACCACGTTATCCATTCTCTCATTCTTTCTCCTGCCAGAATGTGATCTATCAGTTTCTCTCCTATACCTATACACGTTACTTGCCTTTCTTTATCCCCGTTCACATTTCTATTGCAAATAAATCACCCCTCCTCTTCTATCAGGTTCAAAAGATTTTTACTCTCCCGGTTCAGTTTTTTCATCCTATATCTCCCCTTTCCCTAACTCTCTTGTTCATGCGTTTAAACCTTTCGCTGTCAATACCAATTTTTTATCCCTTTCCTCCACCGATTCCATGATTACTCTCCATATTTTCTCTTCTCCTCTCCTCCTATACACACAAACAATGACCACTCTCTCTCTCTTTTCCTACCTTTATTCTTCTCACCATAATCTCCTCTACCTTCTCTTCTTTCCCTTCTACTCTTTTATCTCTCATCAGTTCCCTTCTAACCCCTGACACCATGTCGCCCATCCCCCTGACCCTCTCATGTTCTTTCCTCGCTCCCTGCATCGTCCACATATAACCTTTCTCTCGTCTCTTCTTCACTCGTTACCATTCTCTGCTCTTCTCTCTTATATTGTTTCCTCTGCTCTCAGTTCTTCTTTTTATTCGCCTCAGATCCACTATACTCCATTCACCCATACCCTGTATTTCCCTATCCATACATTACTTCCGTTTCTGCTTTCTATTAATATCGACCTTGACTACTTCTTTTACTCCCACCTCCACTTAATTTTTCTCCCGCACTCTAATTTCCTTACCCTCTTCTCAAGTAACTTCATTCCGCTTCTCTCTTTCTCACTCGTTATGCTCTCCATACTCTCCAATTTCTTTCGTACCTGCTCTTTCTCAGCCTTCAAAAGTAGTATTCCATTCTTCCAAAATTCGTGCTTATATAAAAACGGCATTCGGTAAGTCTAGTGCAGGCCAAATTATTTTTGTGGTCGTGAAATTTTTTTTCTCAAAATATTAAAATTTTTTATTTGCTCGGGAACAATGCATGATATCATAAAATAGTAAGATGTGTTTTTTACAGAAAATTGTACAATAACCAAAGCATTTTTTTTTAACTCTAGTGGCTACAAAAATAACTTATCTTGCATAAAGCTCAGAGGACGTCTTTCTAATAGAAAACAAAATTGAGTTAAAAAAAAGGTAGGGTTTTTGAGAAAATCGCCTTTTAATATTTTTAGAAGCACCGACGACATTTTATTAATTTTCAATATTTATTCATTTTTCTGATGGATTTTAAAAGTTAACCAGAACATCTTATTCAGGCCTACAGGTTTAAATTTTTAAGGAAAAAATGTGTTTTAACAGTCCCTAAATTTCATACACTCAGAAATCGCCAAAGTGTTTTTTTTTCATTAAAAAAACGTTAAAGTGCGTGTCGTGTTATTCCCTTTGAAAAACAACAGATTCGATCTATATAATTCTAGAACATTGAGACAAAAATCTAAATTCTTGTTAATTTTTTTTTAATTACATAATCTAGTTTCAGAATTGCAAAATAATCAGTATTTCAGAAAGGTCGAAAATATTTTAAAAAATCACAAAAAAAACTAAAATATTCTATCCAATTCTAAGCTGTTGATATAAAACATAGAATTTTCAAACAGTATTTTAAAAAATCACGGAACATTAAAAAATTTGCAGAGAATTTGAGATTAAGATAAAAATTCACAAACCTTTCAAAATGTATCAGAAAATTCGACAGTTCTCAAGAATCTTCAAAGATATTCAAAAATATTTCAAAATAATTACACGTGGTTATCCAAAGTATGACCTTTTTTTAATTTTTTTTTGGGACATTATTTTTAATCTAAAAAAAAAACAAAATACGTTTAAAGAAGAGTATTAAATTATCAAGAAGGTCCCAAAAAGTTTTCTTTAATGACCATAAAACGTCTGAAAGTAGTAGATCTGATTTGGAAATTTCGACTTATTTCAGCAAAGGCGTCAGGATCATCGACCTACCTGATGATGAACGAAACGTCATCACTGATGTTAAAGAAAAGGACATCCTTCACTCGGTATGTTTTGCTATTCATTTTCTGGAAATCATTTTAAAATCTTATCTCTCTCAGGCCTGGGACTCACCACACTATTGACACTATTTCAAACTTTTTTTTAGCGATAACAATATTTTGCTACTATTTAAAAAAATGGCACTAAAGACACTATTTTCTCACAATTTTCAACAAATTGAATAAATTTTCAACAAAATAGTTTGAGCAATGGATGTAATTTTGGTCTAAATTTTATCTGATTAATTTTTTGTTTACATTCATTTTTTAACCAGAAATGAAAGAGTTATATTATCATTGAAAATAATTAATTTTCAATAAAAAAACGAATTTTTTACAAAACAGTTTCATTTTATACTAAATAGCTGAATATTCAACCAAATAGTTAATTTTTCAATCATAAAGATGGACTTTCAACGTAGAAAATTAATCTTCTATACAAAACATGCATTCTTAACAAAAATACTTAAAATTTTAACCAAATATTTAAATTTTCTACTAGAAGAAAAGAATATTTAATAAAATAGATCATTTTTCAACAAAATAGTTAATTTTTAACTAAGAAGATTAATTTTCTACAAAAAAGATGAATTTTGAACAACTTAAATAAATTTTCAACAAAATAGGTTTAACTATGGATGTAATGTTGGACCAAATTTTATCGAATAAATTGCTTATATTAATTTTTTAACCAAAAATAAATGAGTTATATTTTCATTGAAGAGAATCAATTTTAAATAAAATAAAGAACGAATTTTCTACAAAATAGTTTAATTTTATAGAAGATGGTTGAATTTTTAACCAAATAGTTAATTTTTCAGACATAAAGATGAATTTCCAACATAGGAGATTAATTTTCTATGAAAAAATATGCATTCTCAAGGAAATTCTTAAATTTCTAAACAAATATTTAAATTTTCTTCTAGAGAAGAAGGAATTTTAACAAAATACATAATTTTTCAACAAAGCAGTTTATTTTTAACAAAGAAGATTAATTTTCTGCCAAAAAGGATAAATTTGGATCAACTTGAGTAAATTTTCAACAAAATATGTTGAACTGTAGATGTAATGTTGGACCAAATTTTATCGGATAAATTTTTTATATTAATTTTTTAACTAAAGATGGATGAGTTATATTTTCATTGAAAAGAATCAATTTTCAATAAAAAAAAGAACGAATTTTATATAAAATAATTTAATTTTACAGCAGATGGTTAAATTTTCAACCAAATAGTTAATTTTCCAGTCATAATGATGAATTTCCAACATAGAAGAATAATTTTTTATGAAAAAAGATGCATTCTCAAGGAAATACTTAAATTTTTAACCAAATATTTAAAAATTCTACTAGAGAAGAAGAATTTTCAAGAAAGTACATAATTTTTCAACAAAACAGTTAATTTTCAACCAAGAACATTAATTTTCTGCCAAAAGGGATGAATTTTCTACAAATTAAATAAATTTTTAACTAAATTGTTTAAGCAATGGATGTAATGTGTTTCTAAATTTGATTCTATTAATTTTTAGTTTATGTTCCACTTTTAATAAAAAATGTAGTAGTTATATTTTCATAAAAGAAAATAAATTTTTAATTGAAAAAAAAAAACAATTTTCCACAAAACAGTTTAATTTTGTACTAAATAGTTGAATTTTCTACCAAATTATTGAATTTTTAAGCAAAAAAGATGAATTTTCTAAAAAACAGTTGAATTTTCAACGCGAGAATGAGGATTTTCACAAAAAAAGTTAACCTTCAATCAACCAGTTAAATTCTCAACGAAAACAGAATGATTTTCAACCAAACAATTGCATTTATAACAAAAAAATTAATTTTCAACAAAAAAGAGGAATTTTCGAAAAAGTACATAAATTTTCAAGCAAATAGTTGAATTATCTACCACATTGTTGAATTTTTTAGTCGAATATAAGAATTTCCCACAAAATAGTTGGATTTTTTCAAAACAGTGTAATTTTCAACAAAAAAAGGTTAATTTTCTATCAAAAACAATGAATTCTTAACAAAATACATAAATTTTCAACTAAATATTTCAATTTTCAACTAAACAAAAAAAATAACTTTCAACAAACTGCATCATTTTTCAACCAACTTAAGAATTTAACATTTTATTTTGTATTCAGTTTTGAACCAAAGATGGAGTAGTTACATTTTCATGAAAGAGATTGAAT
>JAUELO010000012.1:13011352-13023071 GCA_032357855.1 Amphibolips quercusostensackenii
AGATTTGACATATATTTTCCAAAGATTCCGGATAGATTTAAAAGATTTTATAAAGACTTCAATGATTTTATTAATTTTACAAATATTACCAAAAATTACTAAATATTTCAAAATATATCACAAACATTTTAAAGATTTCAAGTATTTTACAAATATTTTTAATAGATTTTAAAGAATGCACAAAGATTTCAATGATTTTCCAAGAATTTTTTGAAGATTCCAATAAGTTTACAAATATTATCAAATAATAAAAAAATATTTTAAATACTTCGCAAGAATTATCACAAATTTCACAAAGGTTTGAATGATTTCCCAACGATTTCAAAGATTTCACAAAGATTTCAATAATTTTACAAATATTATCAGGCACTTCAAAAATATTATGAATTTTCCGCAACAATTTTCAAAGAATTCAGAAAGTTTGGAAAGAGATTTGAAAGATATTTCAAAGATTTTGAAGATTTCATAAATATTTCAAAGATTCAATAAAGATTTTAATGATTTCGCAAAGATATCATAAAGTTTTTAAAGATTTGGCAAAGATTTCACTGAGACTTTAATGATGTCAATAATTTTACAAATATTACCAAACGTTACAAAAATATTTTAAATATTTTCAAAAAATTTCTAAAGATATCAGAAAAATTTTACAAAAATTTCAATGATTTCCTAAACATTTAAAAAATTTGGCAAATATTTTGCAAAGATTTCGGATAGATTTAAAAGATTTCATAAAGACTTCAATGATTTCAATAATTTTACAAATGTTACGAAATATCAGAAAAATATTGCAAATATTTAGAAAAAATTTTCAAAGATATCAAAAATATTTCAAAAGGATTTCAATGATTTTCTAAGGATTTCAAAGATTTGAATTATTTCACAAAATTTTCAAGTAGATTTTAAAGAATGCACAAAGATTTCAATGATTTTCCGAGAATTTCACAAAGATTTCAATAATTTCTTGAATATTATCAAATATTTCAAAAATATTCTAAGTATTTCGCAAAGATTTCCAAAGATTTCACAAAGATTTTGATGATTTACCAAAGATTTCAAAGATTTCACAAAGATTTCAAATATTTGGCAAAGATTTTAGATAGATTTCAAAGATTGCACGAAGATTTTAATAATTTCCCAAAGATTTCATAAAGACTTTAAAGCTATTACAAAGACTTCAATGATTTTTTAAATAATTGACAAATTTCTCAAATATTACCAAATATTTCAAAACTATTTTAAATATTTCGCAACGATTTCCAAGGATTTCACAAAGATTTGAACAATGTATTAAAGATTTCAATAATTTAAACAATTTTCGCAAAGATTTCGGATAGATTTTAAAGATTTCACAAATACTTCAATTAATTCACGAAGATTTCCAATAGATTTTAAAGAGCGCACAGAGAAAATGTCTTTCACTGAAATCGAGCACTACATTTACTTGCTTCAAACGTAAATATTCAGGACCGTGTGCACCATTTCTGTTGGATTTGGACGCATACTAATAGATGACGCAACTAACTATCACGCTGAGGAACAACTTAAATGGGATTCCCAGCGTATACTATTTAGAACTAGAAAAAATAGCGCGCTGCGTACGAGGCGCATAAATATTCCCCAAATTCTATTTTGCCTAATATTTATTTTGTCCCTAATTATTTGACCGAATAGCAACGCACTGAAACGAGGGGCCAAATCAAAAAAGAAATAATAATAATAATGGTTATTTCAGATGACCAGTGCGTTATATGGAGATATGGAATTGTATCGTTGACCTTAACTTTAACTACAATGATATTTGTAAAGTGCTAAAAATAGGGTGTCTACTGATCTGAAAAGCATGGAAAACCTGGAATCGTCAAGCAGTTTTTGTATACCTACAAAATCTCGAAATGTCCCGGAACTTTTTTAAAGCAAGGCAATTTTTCTGAGAGCGTGCCTTCATTGTTTTTAAACTGCTATATAAAATTAAATATCAATGATTTTTCATATACTATTGTACTAAACTTTATTTTTTAAACTTAGTTTTTTGTTTGAATATTAATTTTTTTAAGTGAAAGTAAATCTTTTTTAGTTGAAAATTCATGTTTTTTTTAATATTAAGCTTCTTTCTTGAAAATTCAACTGTTTTTAACTTAAAATTACAACCGTTTGGTTGAAATATTAATTAAAGCATTTTTTGTTGAAAATTAATCTATTTGGATGAAAATTTAAGTACTTGGTCGAAAGTTAAACTCTTTTACTAAGAAATAACATTTTTTGTTGAAGCTTCATTATTTTAATTCAAAATCAATCTCTTTAATTGTAAACTTGAATTATTTTGTTGCAAATTTTTTTTCGTTAACAATTAATTTAATTAAATAGAAATTTAATTTTAAAATTAATCTTTTTGGTTAAAAATTGAAATGTTGCAGATAATGATTCATGATTTTAGTAAAAAATTCATCATTATGATTGAGCATTTAACGACTTTGTTAAAAAGTCATTTTTTGGTTGAAAATAAATTTTTTTAAACTCTTCAATGTTTGGTTGCAAATGTATCTTTTTAATTGAAAATTCAAGTCTTTGGTTGAAAACTGAAGTCTTTGGTTGAAAATTTATATTGTCAAAGAGAAATTAATTTTTTTAACTTAAAATTTAACTAATCCAGTTAAATATTCTATTGATTTAGTTAAAAATTCGTCTCTTTAGTTGAAAATTAATTTTTTCTACTTAAAATTTACCTAATCCAGTTAAATAATTCATCGTGTTATTTGCTAATTCATCTCTTTGGTTGACAATTAATTTCCAAAACTACTTTAACTCTTCAATGTTTAATTAAAAATTTATTTTTTTCTGGTTAAAAATTAATTTTTTTTCATTAAAAATGCATGTATTTTGTTGAAACTTCGTTTTTTTTTTGTGAAAAAATATTCAACTTGGTTCAAAAACCATATTTTTTGCCTAAAATTCGACTTCCAGTTAAAGATTAATCATTTTAGTTTAAAATTCATCACTTTGGTCAAAAATTTACCAATTTTGTTGGATATTCGTTTTTTTGTTGTTGAAAATTTAATTATTCCATTTTTGGTTGGAAATGTATCTTTTTTGATTGAAAATTCAAGTATTTGGTTGAAAATTCATCTTTTTGGATGAAAATTAATTTTTTCAACTTAAAATTCAACTAATCCAGTTAAGTATTCAATCATTTTAGTTAAAAATTCATCTTTTTGGTTGATAAATAATTTTTGAACTAAAGATTTAACTAATTCAGCTGAATTTTCTATCGCTTTGTTAAAAATTCAATTCTTTGGTTGAAAATCAATTTTTTTAACTAAAAATTTAACTCTTTAATGTTTGGTTAAATATTTATTTTCTCTTGTTGAAAATTTATGTATTTTGTTAAAAATTCGTCTTTTCTGCTCAAAAATTAATCTTCTTGGCAAAAAATTCATGTTTTTGGTTAAAAATTCGACTATTCCAGTTACAGATTCATCATTATAGTTGAAATTTCATCATGGTTTAAAATTAAACTGTTCCATTTAAAGATTCATAATTCAGGTCACCTGATCCATCACTTTGATTGAAAATTTAACTTTTTTTTTTAAATTCGTTTTTCTTTTCGTTAAAAATTTATTATTTCATTTTTCGGTTGAAAATTAATGATTTCATTTTCTGTTGGAAATTTATCTTTTTAGTTGAAAATTCAATTATTTTGTTAAAATTTCATTTATATTCTTGAAAATGCAATATTTTTACTTGGAAAGTATTGAAATTGAATTTAATATAGTGCCACATTAATTTTGCGTAAAGAATGTATTTGCCTATTTTTGAAAAAAATCTCCTTATTTGCTTCCTTATCTCCTTAGTTACTTTCACAAATAAAAAAGAACAGTCATTCAATTTTGCATGTAAATAGTTCTATTTTTACACATTTAGAGATACCTAGAAAAAACCTGGAAATGTCAGGGAATTTTTTTCTAGTATTTGAGTAGACACCCTGGAAAACTGAAGAATTTTGTCATGCCCAATTTTCTGATCTGTTTTTTGTCTGCTAGACCTCGCTGCATCTAGAGTCTTAAAAACACCCTTTACCAATTTCCATACAACCTTCCTACCCAAATATCCTTTCTTTCCCTTCTCAGAGAGCCTAATCACGCCCCTTGACTCCAACTTTTACCCGGAGAAACATACTGGAAATACGTCGATCTCTTCGCCCGAAGATTGCAACGAACTGCTGGAATTGGCAGCCCAAGGTGGCATTCAATTCGTCCGAGCTACCGCAGATGGTCGCTATGAGGTGATGACCAACAACGAGGCGCGTGACCTGATGGCGCAGAACTCCCACGATGTGACAATTCTCGATGGGGAAGAAGCCATCAATCTAGTCAATAGTCGCCAGAATGTCCCAGAAATGATGGAGAAGATGGAGAACATTGAATTTCTGGAAGATAAGAACATTCGTGTTTTGGAGTGCAAGGATTTGGATGACCGATACGAAGATATATCTTCGTATTCACAATCTAAAATTGATGACATTCTGGGATCCAAGTTTGATGAAACGATCGTGGTTGAACGTGATGACGAGGGTGAATTTGATGATTTACTTAATTATTCAGGGTGGCCGCCGGACTGGAAAAAGCGGCAAATAAGAGTGAATTTCTGGAAATCACATGAAATTCTGCAATATTCAATGACTTCGATTTGAAATTACACTGGGAATCCGTTTCAAGTCCGGTTTCGGACTTGACTTAAAGCGAACAGTTCGCTCGCTCAGAACGTTAACAGTTAGTGGCATCTCGTCCCCTGGACCCCGAGGGGCTCCACTCTCAGCCCAAAACCGCAGCGGCAACAATTTTCGAAACGACTTAAGTAGGAGGGACTTGAATAGGATTCCCAGTATATTTTGAGTTTGAAAAGTTTAACTTGCCAGCTTTCTAAGTATAAAACTATTCAGTTCACAATGCGTAATATGGAAGACCTTCACTTTTCGAACATTTTCTTTTCTATTTCTAATCGTTGGTTGAAAAATAAAAAAATAAATGTAATACAGTTTTTTGAAGGCTTGAACAAATAAAAAACAGTACTCGTATTTAAAAATGAATAAAAATTTTCTGTATTTTAGGATTGAACAATTGTCAAATTGAAACTTGAAAAACTGCAGTCGGTACGAATTGATCTGTTTCAAATCGAAAGCCTTAATATTTAAACAACTGTGAATTTGAAATTCATAAATTCGCATTTGAAGATACTGACCAATTGAAAACGATTTAAAAAAAGCTGGGCATAAGTGGGTATAAAAACGTTATTATTTCACAAAATTATAATTTAAAAAGCGTTCAGTTCTGTTGTAAACTTATAATGACGTAATTTTCAACGTTTTTCTTATACATATTACAAACTATGTTTAATAGGGTGGGCCGAAAATGAAAAATTCTAGAATTCGCTATAGCTATAACTCGCTCAAGAATTTTTTTTAACAATTTATTGTTTGCTGAACTTTAAAATTTTAATGAGTTTTAATTTTTTTTTTTACATTCCTGGAGGTCAAAATAGTGTTTCCAATTTTTTCCGATTTCAATCAATCATCTTCCAAAATTGATCCCATTTTTGTGTTGATACCATTATCTTTATAATCTGTGGTTTAAAGTTTTTCTTAGCATGTGAAGTAGGGTGGTCCAAAATTAAATTGAAATTTTTTTCGAATTTTAATCCATATCGACCCCAAATTTGTTCAAATCCACAAAAAATGCATGCGCTTTTTTAAAAATTATATTTGTAGGTTCTGCAAGCCCCATTAAAGTTTAACGCGTATTTTCCATAAGAAAAAAAAAGACGTTTTTTAAATTTTGTTCAGAATCGTCACTATTAAGTAATTGAGTTGAAATTCAGCATTTCTCTTCTCAATTAGCTATAGAATACAAATGAAGAATTACTTTTTGAATTTCACCACTATAAACCTGTTTTATAGGGTTCCAAAAATCCCATAATTAAGTTTTGCGTGTTTTATTATTGTTTTTAGCAATTTTTGTCTTAGAGTAGAGTTAGAAAGTAACGTTATTTTCAACTTTTCAATCAAAGTGAGGTTATAGTCAATTCAAATTGATAAACATAATTTTTTAATGAATTTATTATTATTTTTAATAGTTTCTCATTGCATAATTTTAGAAAGTTGAAGTTTTTTCTGGAATATTCAAATTTTTGTCAAATCTTGACATTTAGTGATGTTAAAATTAACGCAATTCAACCAGCATAATTGTTTACACAATTTATTTTCAATAATATTCTCTTTGAATAATGCTAGAAAGTTGCAGTTTTTTTCTGAAATTTTCAACTTTTTGTCTACTGTTCACTTAGTGAGGTAATAAATAATGAAAGTTAGTAAATAATATTGTTTAAAAAATTTACTATGGTTTATAACAATTTTGTCTTATATAATTAATAGGAAGTTGCGGGTTTTTCTGAAATTTTAACTTTGCTTTGGCTTTTGAGTTATAAAAAAATGCTAAATAAACAGTTAAGAAAATCATTTTTCAAACAGTATTAATATTTATTATTTCTTTCTAAATAAAAAGTCAAAGAAGAACTGAATATTTCTGAAAAACTCGCATCTTTTTTACTGTTACTCTAAGAGAAGATATTTAAACCAATAATACATTTTTGGAACAATTATATTTGTTAAATTGCATGATTATTATCTAATAAAATAAAAAGTGCACAAAAAGTTAAAAATTGCAGGAAAACACAACTAGCAAGATTAACTATAGGGAAAGATAGTTATAAACAATAGTAATTTGCTCAAGCAATTAACTTTATTAAATTGCATCAATTATTACCTCACTTTAAGAAAAGAGTTGGCAAAAACTAGAAAATTAGAAAAACCGCAACTATCTAGCATTAGAATAGAAGATAGTTATAAATAATAATTTGTTAAAACCGTTATTTTTATGAAATTACAATAATTATTACTACGCTCTAAATGAAAAGTGGACAAAAAGTTGAAAATTTCAGAAAAAAACGCAAGTTTCTAGCATTCAAAGATAATATTATTTAAGAAATAATTATGTTTAATAACTTAAAATAATTATAACCTTGCTCTAATTGAAAAGGGAACAAAAAGTGTAGAATTTTAGAAAAAGCTGCAACTTTCTAGTATTATTCTAAGTGAATATGGTTATAAATAATAATGAATAGGTTAATAATTGTTTTCGTTAAATTTAATCGATTATTGCCTCACTGTAACTGTAAAGTTGAAAAATTTCAAAAAACCTGCGACTTTCTAACCCTATTTTTTTAGAAATTTGATATAAACAATAATAAATTATTAAAACACATTTAACTATGAATATGAAGCCATTATTCATGTATAAGAAACTATTCGTATTGAAAAAAGCGCAAAAAAATCATAATTAGCGTTAAAAACTCGCAAACCCCAATTTTTCACTTATGGGAATTTTTTCGGGGACCCTATAAAATAGACTTATGGAGGTGATATTTAAAAAGAAATTTTTTATTATTATTCTGTATCTAATTGTGAAAAAACTTGAGTTTTAACTCCATTCACCTAATATTGACGATTATGAATAAGATTAACAAAAAACATCTTTTTTATGGGGAATACGTGTTGAACTTGCTGGGGCTGCAAAGACTCTAAATATCATTAAGAAAAACGCATTCGTTTTTTTTGGATCCAAAAAAGTTTGCGGGCGTTATAGATAAAAATTCGAAGAAAACAAATCTGGAAAACCATAATGTGTGAGCTTTTTTATCATAGAAATAAACTGGAAAAAAATCGGCAAGAACCTAGAATCTAAATTGAAAGCAGCTAAATTTTTCAATTCTGATTTTGGTATTATTTGAAATTTTCTTCACAAATTGGGGTTCATAAACTTTGCTGAGTATGTTTGGGTTTTTCAACATAAAATTAGACTAGAAAAAAATTTTTCCTAAATACCAAATTGCAAATTTTAATCATTTCTATAATTCCATTTGCGACTCCTGGATCTTGCTCAGAAAAATCTCAAACCACAAGTTATGAAGATAGTTAAATTAAATAATAAAATCAAAAATGTTTGAGTTCGCTGTATTTTCAGTTTTGTTGGCTCGGTCTTGGCGATTTTTCTCCTAGTGCATTTTTGTCATTGGAAAGTTTTCAAGTACCCGAAAAACTAACTATTTATACAGATGTTCAAATTTTTTTTTGCAAAAACAGAGGTGAGTTAAATAAAAATTATATCTTAGAAAATTATTTATTAAAATTCGCAAAAAAAAATTGGGAAGACTTTTTTGACCTTCAGGAATGTAAAAAAATTGAAAACAGTAGTAGAAATCGCCACATTTTTAGTGGTACTAATATCTGCGTCTTTTAATTTAAAACTGTTCCATACCTTATCAGGTTTACATTTTGAAATAATAATTATTTATAACATCTCAACTTAAATTTGTTAAAGTTTAAATGTCTCAAGCTTTTATTTTAAATATTTGGAAATCAGAAGCGTTCTACTTTGACTGCTTTAATTTTCAGTTTAGTTTTGATTACTTCACATGAAAAACTGATCTTTAAAAGCTTTGATTTTTTAATTTTAATGACTAAACGAAATTTTTGCACTCGAATTTACCGAAATTTGTTTTCTTACATTCTAGCTGGTCATCCTGTGTTAATTCTGTATCGTTAACCGAAATTGCGAGTGGTATCTGATGCCAATACAAAAAATTACGAATTACTTTTGGCTACACTGTCAGTTTCATTGAAACGTAATACATCAGATATTGGAAATGATTGAAGTGCGATACGCCATCTGATGCTAAAAACTAGATCTAGAAAGAGCAGGTAGAATTTTTAAGATGCAGTTTATTAGGTCTACAAATTAATTCGGGTCATTTACTTTGATGTCTTGTAACTCATGGTCAAACTTACATTTTTTTCATCCTAAGGAAGTTTTAACGGGCGAACCTTAAACTTCGAAACACAATCTGATAGGTGGCGGCCTTGCGGACTTAACCTCAAAAATCATTAGTGACTCAAATGGTGTCCGACAAGAAGCATTTGATATATTTTGTTCTTTTCGCATTCCAATTGAAAAATCACCATTGTGAAATCTCTGGAACCACTTCTAACACGGTTTTTGTATCCGCAGGGCCGCCACCTATTATATTGTGTTTTACAGCTCAAGGATCGCCCTTTAAAACTACTTTCGGGCGGAGAAAAATTCAAGTTTGACCAAGAGTTACAAGAAATAAAACAAGGCACCGAGTTAATATGTCTTTATCTAAAACAAAGTATTCCAGATGGAATTTAGAGTTTAAAAATTAAATTCCATCTTTAACACTCTACTTACTCTTTTCAGTTCTAATTTTTGACACCAGATGACGAAATCGTCGACCACTATTCTCAATAAAAATGAAGCAAGTCAGTGAAGCGCGAGAAGGAAAGCATAATTTTCTATTTCTTTTTGAGTGTTTGAAGGAAACCCATATTATAATATATGTATAAGTATTTCCTAACCAGGAAATATTTTGAAGATGCTTACTATAATTTTCATAGTTCGAGACTCGACTCTCAAAGTTTGTCGACAACAACATATGTAAATCTATATTTTTCATATAGATATTTGCACATGTTGGCTTTTATTTCGCGTCTTTTGAAATCTATGAGGATATTTATTTAAAACAAAGATTAACTGATGCATACGACAGAAAATAAAGATAACACGCGAAGCGTTGTTATTTTCTATTCTTGCTTTTTTTTTATTTCACATAAATAGCATGTCAATGAACTGTTCATCCACTGAGCACTTTAAACTTTTCTTCTTCGTAAATAAAATTCTATAATAGCCAGTTCAAACCTTTACCTCTTAGGCATGGGTATAGGAACCAGCCGCCTTGACTTATCGAGTTTCTTAAACCACCGCACGGAGATTCCCACGATAACATCCTCGCATGCTTCCATCGCATCTCTCCTCAGCAAAACGCAACATCCAATCTCCATCCTCAACGAAAGTTTGCCTTACTTAAAAAATCAGAGCCTCAGCGATGACCTCAATATTCTCGGGATTCCGGAACCTGATGATCATCATTCGATCCAAGAATACACGAAACTGAAGATACCAGGCTTCGACGATTGCGAACCAGCCACAAGTTTAAATTCTATCCAACCAGACTTAAAAGTACTCAATTCCCGATACCAGAACGGGATTAATAATCAGAGACAAAACAACCAGAAGCTAATCAGTTCTTTGGGAGAAGTTAAGATTCTCGGGCCCAAGAACCCGACTCCAGAGATGATTATGCAGTATCAAGATCTCAAATTTCTCAACAGTTACGAACAGTTCTTAAAAAATTCGCATTTGGGGGCCATGGCTGATTATCACGAGGAAAAAAAGGAGGTGAAAATTCTGGGAAAGAAGCCGGAATCGGGAATCTTTATCAATTTAGAGGACCCGGCGAAGAAATCGGTACGTTAAACACAAATTCATAAATCTATTAGGATTAGTTACAAGTTTCTATAAATTCAGCTCAAAGTTGACGTAGAACATTGGTGAAAGTAGACGCAAGGCGCCTACAAAAAAGGGTTTTGCAGCCTATTAAAACGGTTATTAAGTCGTTCAAATCTTTCCCTCACCTAATTCTCCTCTCCACTTATAATTCCCACTTCTCCTTCCTCTACTTTCTCTAACTTCCCTTACGATCCCCATACCCTACTAATCTGCACTACCCCTTGCCTTACCCCCTCAGATCCCATCACTACTTGTACTTACCCTCCACTCATTTATTTTACCTTTCCCATCCCTCATTTCCTCTTACTTTTCCTTCCACACTTACCCTATTTCCCCTCTCCAATTGCATATCCCTTCCCCTGCCATCGTTTCCCCTCACTTGTCTTTTATCATTTCACTAACCTCCACCCATCCATGTTTCCATACTTCCTCTTACGTACTTTTCCATCCTTCTCGTACATTCCCTCCCCTGATTTCATTCAATTTTTTCCTCTCATAGGCTCTCCTAATTTTTCCTCGTATCATTTTCCTATCCTTACCTCCTCATGTCCCATTACTTTCCATACTTTCACTCTCATTTTCTTCCACTTCGCCTTTCATCCTCCTCCTACTTGTCCTCCTTTAATTTCATCTCCCTTACCTTTTTATCTTTTCCTTTACTTCCCCTGTTACAATTTCCCCTAACCGTTTCCCTTATGTTCCTCACTTTCCATACTTACCCTCCTCTCGTTTTCTTTCACTTCCCCGACCCTTATTTCTTCTCACTTTATCTTCCATCCTTCCTCTCATTTTATCACTCATAGTCTCCCCTCACTTTCCCTCTCATTATTACCTGTAACCCCATCCCTCATGTGCCGTCACTTCCCAAATTTCCCCTCTCCTCATTTGTCTTCACTACCCTTTATTTACTTTCCCTTCCCCTTTTATCCTTCCCCTCCTATAATTTAATCTCCCTCCCCTTCGCATAGTTTCCCTTCACTTCCCCTATTTTAATTGCCCCTGATTTCAATCCTTATGTACCCTCACTTCTCATACTTACCCTCATCTCTCTCCATTACTCGTCATTTCCTACAACTTGCCCTCCCATTCTTTCCCTACTTTCCCTTTACTAATTTAATCTACCTTTTCCTACCATCGTTGCCCCTTACTTCCCCTCTTATCATTTTCCTACCCCCATCCCCTCACTTCTTATACTTTACCTCCTTACATTTCTCTTCACATCGCCGCCCCTTATTTCCTCT
>JAUELO010000012.1:13169446-13180456 GCA_032357855.1 Amphibolips quercusostensackenii
TCGCGGATGTTGGAGATCATTTGCTGGATGGCTTTCGTATCAGTCTTGACACTTTCTTTGTTGCCGTTGGTGTCTGCTGCTAAATTGTGTTCCTTCTTCTCGACTTCTTTTAATTTTCCTTTAGAATCTAATCAAATCCCTTTACACTTTTTGAATCTCTAGAAAATAAATTGCAATTTTTTAAAATACCCTAAAATTTTTGAAATCCTATTAAATCACTTCAACTTATACAAATCAACTGAAAATTCATTGGAATGTCTTAAAATGTCTTAAACTTTCTTTAAACCCCCATTTTATTTTGTTTGAAATATATTTTAAACTCCTTTCAAATCAATGTCGATTATTTAAATGGAGTGAAAATTCATTGGAATGTTGTAAAATTCCCTGAACCCAAATCCTGTTTAAAATCTTTGAAAATGCCTTGAAATATTTCAAAAAATTTGAAACCCTACGAAATCCCTAAATTCTTTTAAATAAAATCTCTAAAAATTTATTAAAATATGTTGGAAATATATATGTTATATCTTGATCAGTTCTGCTTGTCTGAATGCAGTACTAATTGTGAATGCAATGAAATGTATATTGTAAATTTAAGTAAAATGTGTATATATTGTAATGTAAATTAGTAGGGCAAACCGGGGCAGTGTCGTCTGGTTAATATTCATTGCTCTGTATAAAGTTAATATGACGTGGAATTGATTGGTTTTTTTTGTCATATCGTGTCCCACATTATTGTATAACACATTTTTATTTGTATTATTTATTTCAATAAAACAATATTTTTATAATTTAATTATTTCCAACAAGCTACATTTAGACGACGCGGCCCCGCATACAGGGGCAACGGTAGCTGCACCTTTTTTTAGAAAAATAGAAACATCTTAGGATTGGAAAATTTGATGGTTTGGTTAGTGAGAATTTTATGGTTTGGAAACATAACCTTGGAACGTATTTAGTAAGAAAAAAAGGTTTTTTTATCAAAAATAATGATACCTGGGAAAAACCACTTGCTCTTTGACATTCTGCTACATACAGACTATGCACGCAGGTTTCTGTCCTACAAGTAATTACATTGCCGGTCGTGTTATCGACTAAATTTATAGTAGAATTACCATCCAAGCATTTTTCAATATTGTGCTGGTTGCTTTTGCCCTGATGAAAAAGCCTCAAGTATTTTTTATATTAAATTTATTTTGGACTTAAATGAGGCTAAATTTTCATAAAAACGTGATTTAATGATGTCTTATCTATCAGAACATTAAATTTGCATGCTGTAAGTATTTCAAATAATGTTGAAAAAGTTAAACTCCGTCCAGCAAAACCTCCATTCTTTTAATGTAAAAACTGTTTTTTCACATTATTTTTTTTGCGATTTGAATTGTCAAGGTTTCTGTTTATAGACTTCTTGTCTAATAAAATAGATTTAATTAATGCAAAGAGCAATTAAAATGGTTAAGGAATAATGACGTTTTTTGCGAAGACACCTTTGCCCTGATGGTTGCCGTTGCCCCGGTCTACCCTACTTTTTTGTAAAAAAGTGTACAAAAATTACCAAAAAAATACAATTAAATACAAACAGTTAATTTTTCCTTGTATTTTCTTGTAGAAAAGTGAAAAAAATGAATAATAAAGTACAAGTTTCTGCAATTAAAGAATGTGTATAAATTTTCATTCAAATTTTCTTACTTTGTTGTAAAAATCTATAAGATCTTACAAAAAAAAAGGTTGTAAGCGGATATTACAGTTTTTCAATTTCTGTGTTTGATGTTATAAAAAAACTTTCAATTTTTCGTAAGTTATCGTGCAAAATTTCAAATCTTTACAAAAAATAGAAAATTTCACAAAAGTTGATATATTGAGAAACTATACGTAAAATTATGTTGTAGATACTAGTAGTTTATTGTAGAAATGTACCAATGTACAAAATGGACAAATTTAAACAAAAAAATATACTTCACTGTAAATTTTTGTAGGATATTTAATGTATAAGTTTCTACAAGAAACTACAATTTTTTGAAAATATGACACGTTTACAAAGAACTTTTTCTATTATAATGAGTCACAGATCAAGCGGCAATTTCATTAATGTGACATTTTTTTACATTCAAATTTTACCTACATATCCGCATATCTATTTAACGTTACATTCAATCAGAGATTTTATTTATTTTATTAAATGATTTTATGTAAATTTAAATATATCTCATTGGAAAATTCTAAAAATTATCATACAAGGTCAAAAAGGAATAACTTTTTGTCTGATAAATCTTTAAATTCCTGTAGATTCTTGTAGTTGTAAATTCTTGTAGGAAATTGAAACTACAATGAAATACGGGAATATACAAAAAATACAAAAAAAAAAGTACAAAATATATCCTAATAATAGAAAACAGTTGTACCTTCCTGTAATTTTGGTAGTAATTTATTGCTTTTATTTGTAGATTCCTGTAAAAATAGTTTCAGTTTTTTGTAATTTTTTGTAAAAATTTTTTCTCTAGGGATTGTCGTTGAAACCCTGATTGGCTGCGACACTGCTATTAAATCGAAATTTCTAAATGAAGATTATCAATTCTAAAAATTTATTTCTAAAAGAAAAAATTTGAATTGTAAATGATTCTTCATTCATAAACGCAACAATTATGTGCTAAATTATACAAATTATTGAGAACAAAGGAAGATTTAATTAAATGTGATTTTTAATATTCAGAAATAATTTTGTTTTAAAGATTTTGCTCCCACAATGAAATTTTTGGTACAGGTAAAAGATTATTTAAAGATTTTGTTTTTATTCTAAAAGATTGAATAAAGGCTTTGAAGATTTCGAAACGTTTTAATTTTTGAATGCTTTAAAAAATTTTAAGGAAAACTTTGAATTATTTCAAGAGATATTTCAAAGTTTTTAAAGTTTTGAAAAGGTTTAAAAATAATCAAAAATTTGACAACATTTTAAGAAGCTTAAAACAAAATGTACGTTTTTAAAGATTTTGAAATTACATTTTAAAACTTCATAGGGATTTTTAAAGGTTTTAAGATAATAACATTTTTTCTTAAATTTGAATTTTTTAAAGTTTTTTCTCATTTCCAAAGAAAGCTTTAAAGATTTAAAGGAAATTTCTATACACTTTTTAACGGTACTACAATATTAGCAGTAATATATATTTGCATATGTATGACATACACATTCCCTCTCTATATACGTTTTGCATTCTCAAAATACGTAATCTGAAAACCCACATCTGTTGATACAACTAATAGTCATTAATACAGATACAGCACATCCTTGTTCCTGGGTAGTGCTAAAAATAGAAAGTATTTAAAACTACAATAGAATTGAGCTATTGTTGCATATTTGACCTTCGTTTGACCTTGTTATGATCTTTACGATATGATCATTTCCCGTCTTTTTAAATTTCGGGCTAAAATAACGGTTTCCATTTTAAAAAATCACTTTGATTTCTTAATGACCTTAAGAATCGCATTCAAGGTCAAAGTTATTGTGCTTTTGCGTAATCCTCTTTGCCCCCTACAACTTTTGGTGGAAACATTTTAATGCATCTAACCTCTATTTCAAGATATATCACATTAAAGATTAAAATAGTCCATGAAATGCAGTATTTGAACACTATGAAATAATATCGTTTTTTGTCAATTAAACCTGATAAAAACTGTAATGTACGTTAAGTTTTATCTCTAGCTTATTCTACGCATAGTCTCAGGATACTTGAAAATCAGCTCGAAAACTAATCATAGGATCTTGCTGTGCCCGAGGAGACTTTTGTTCGGCATGCCGAGAACATTATTTTCTAAAAATTGCCGAATTATAAAATACCAGAAATACAAAATTCCCGAGTTACAAAATTCGCTAATATGAAAGTTAAAAATTTTTGTTATAAATAAAAAAAATTTATTTCAATAAAATTTTAATTGTAATAATTTAATTAATTTTATAAATAAATGAAAAATTAATGTTTAAATTTGGTAATTTTCTAGTTCGAATATTTTATAATTCGTCAATTTTCTGTGGTTGATTTATTATTGGGGAATTTTCAAATTCGGTTACATTATAAACTGTCAGGAATTTCATTGTTTGGAAATTTTTATATTTGGTAATATTATAAACTGATTGGGATTTTATTATTCAGGTATTTTATAATTTAGGAATTTCATAATTAGGAAATTTTCCAATTCAGAATATTGAATATGCGGAAATTTTATTATTCGGGAATTTTCCAACTCTGGAATTTTACAATTTCGGGAATTTTATTTTTCGGGATTTTTCAGTCGTCCCAAACAAAATGTATATTTGAATATATATTTTTTATTCATTGAAAATACAATAATAACAAATTTTCATCAAAGAAATTTTTTATTGTTTAAAGTTTAAAATAAATATTGTTTGAATTTGAAATAACAATGGTTGTATAAATATTGTATAAAAAAAATTAATTAAAACCATGTGCGCATCAAACGTGAAAAAAATTCTTTCTAAATTTTGCTTCTGACCCAATAACATTTTCAAAACAAACTTTGCAGGCCTCAATTCAGCACTGATTCATCTCGTCATCCCTTTTTAATTTCTTTCTAAATAAAAAATTCGATTTTCGAGAACGTTTTTTGTAACTAAAAAAAATACTATGCACATTTTCAAACAAGATTTTTCACACAGGGGTATATTTTTTCCATTATCGTTATTTTATATTCAAACAATAATTTCAAAAACTTTAAAGCATTAAAAAAAATGTTCTTTAATAAAAATATTTAATTATTGTGTTTTTAATAAATAAATAATATTGATTAAACACATTTTTTTAATTATTTAAATTTGGAAATTTTATAATTTGGGATTTTTCTAGTTTAGATATTTTACAATTCGACAATTTTCTGTCAAGAATTTTATTATTCGGGAATTTTATTTATCAGGATTTTTACGTCGTCCTTTAAAAGCAAGTGTTAAGAACGTAATATTGATAATATCGATAATAAAGTCGATGTTTTTACAAAGTAATATAATAATAAAACCATTTTTTGATAAATTTTCTTAGTGTTTTTCGTCTGAACTTGGTATTTTTCAACAAAATTGCAACGGTTTGATTATCCATTTATTGCACAAAAATATCATATATTAATTCTAAAGTTAAGGTATCAATTTTTAATAATTAACAAAAATGTTGTCCTTGCATATCTTTTTTCATTGTTTTAGGTAATAGATTCTATGAAATAACAAAAATTTTGTTTTAATATTAAGTTCACATTTTAATTTAAAAATTGCGTGGGACCAAAAATATATAATAATCGCCCCCATTTCTGTTTTCCAATCACAATAAAAATGCCAGCATTTAATGAATTTTTAATGTTGTAAATAATGCATAAATATATTCTCAGATGTGAGAATGTATCTGTGGATGTCATGCATCTCTAGAAAATAAAATCTCTGATAAGATATTTCGACAAGAAATGTCTTACGTTCCTGGGGGACATCATATAATCAAAATAAAGGTCTCATTCACATTTAATAGACCGACATACCAAGTATCACGAACGCAATTTCAAATCACAAACCTCATAATTTCTGGAAATGTTATGAGTGCCATGAAACCAAGGAGAGACAGATTTCACGTTTCACTACTCTAATTATAAGTGGATATTACAAATTAAAGCACATTGGAGTATTAATTTAATTTTCTTAATTACTTCCATGACTATTGGTAAATATATCATAGCTGAGTGGAAATTTCGTTAATGGAAAATGTCGAAATAGGAGAGTAGCGCAATTAAATCTTGAACAGGAAACAAACTTTTCATTTCGTAAATATCTGAATTTTTTACTGTAGCTAATAGATCCATTATTCATTAACCTAATGGAATACTTACCCATAGCTCTGGCAAGATTGTTAATATTATATTATAATCCAATTATTAAAAAAGCCCATGGCACCTTTTTCGATTAAAATCTTGACACTATTGTTGTCCGCAAATCTGCGTTCATGATTAGATAAAGCTGTCGTTTCTTTTTTACGATTAAAAAAAAATGTCTGCAAACTTCAGGGTTATGAGAAATATAAATATCTAAATAATACATTTAATAATAATAATAATTATTATTATTGAAACAAAGGTGCCCAGCACTTTGATATAAGAAATGCTATGCGTAGATTTTCAAAAGTTTCTAAAAAAATAAACTTTTAAAGGATTAAAAAAATTTTCTTAAAATTCCTCAGAAAATTTAGACTAATTTTTAATTCATTCAAATAAATTTTAAAAGAAAATAAAAAAAAATTTTAAACATATGAAATAGTTTCCTAAAATTTAGAAAAATAATATGCACTATTTTACAGGGTAATTTTTAAATTAGCAATATTACAAAGTTTTATAAGAAATTCGATCAAGTTTAAGAGACATTGAGAAGTTTTAAAAAGATTAGAAATTAATTTAGAACATAAAAACAGTCTAGGGAAGTTAGAAAAAGCGTACATTTTAAATATTTGAAGAAACAAATTTCAAAGCTTCTCAAAGATTTTGAAAGGTTTTACGATAACAAAGAAAATTCCTTAAACTCCTGGAAAAATTTAAAGTAATTTTTTATTTTTAGAAATCGACTTTAAGAGAAAATTAAATAATCTTTCAAAACTTTTTTTAATTTTGAGAGAAAATTAACAATTATTTTAAAATATTTGTAATTGTAGTTGTAATTTATTCAAAAAGTCCCTAGGAATAAGTAACCCTCTAAGGAACAAAAATATGCATAGTTATATTTTTAAAACTAATATCGTGGCACAGTAACTGGATATGTGTATATAGCAGTAATTAATACTACCTATAAACAAGAAAAAAATACATATATAATATAAGCCGCTGGAATCGAAAGTTAGCGGTTGAAGTACATATAAGTGTTGTAATTATACGATAAGTGTTAAATGAAATTTAAAACTGCATTCGTACTAAGAGGTCAACATAATGCTAAATACTGTTACCAATGGATAATTTCAATTAAATTATTTGAATTATTTAATTAAGACTTCAAAAAATCTCCTGCAAAATGATAGTAAGAGGGCGCTTCCCTGATACTTAGTGGTATTCTATTCTACAGACGTGCTCCTCTAGCCATAAACGATATTTGGAGTTTACACGTTCTATGCTTTGGTATTTTTAAAGCTAACTTGCTCTCATGTAGTCTGGCGTGATTGGGATGTTTTTTATCAACAAAAGTAAAATATTTACTTAAATAATGAGCAGCTTCATTTCTAGATATTGCAAAGATCAAATTTTCCATAAAAAATTGTCTTCTTTTAGCCACGGGCAAGAACTCAGCTCTCTCGATGTAGAGTAATGTGTTCATTTTTTGGTAAATTGTATATAAAACGGATACATGCATTTAATGCCTGTTCTAGCTTCCCACTTAATTTATCCGTTATTTCATCGTGAGCAATACATCCGTAATCAAAGAACGGGAGAATCAAACTATGAACTAGGAGAATCCTAGTTGAAGTAGGTAAGCCCTTGACTGATTCTTGAAAAAAAATAGTATCATTACCAACCCTCAAAAGAGGCAAGGTAGCGAGTGCATCTTAGGAGGAAGACGTTGAAGGCCCAATAATAATAGCGTTAGTTTCAGCTATGTTAAAAGCAAGTTCATTATTCTCAGCCCAAAGCACGACCTGATATATGTCCTCTTGGATCTGATTGAGAAGTCTGTTAATTTCTGAAGCAGGTCCGGAAAGGTACAATTTAAAGTCATTAGCGTATTTGAGGTATTTACAAAATTTTAAATTACTTTCAATATCAGAGGTACATACGTTAAAGAGCGTAGGTTTAAGTGTGGATCCCTGAGGAACCCCACTGTTTACTATCACACATTCAGATATATCAGCATTACTAGTCTTAACACTTTGTAAACGATTACTTATATAGGCTCCAAACCACTTTATTACTGAATTTAAAATTTTTAACGATTTGAGTTTTGGTAAAAGTAAAGTATGTTTCACTGTATCAAAAGCCTTAGAAAAGTCAAATAGTAGCGCAATTGTAATCTCCTTTTTATCAATCGCTAGCTTAAAATCAGTAGTGATTTTGAGGGACGCTGTGAGTGTACTGTGCTTGGCTCTGAAGCCCGATTGCACAGGGTTTAATAATTTATTAGTATCTAAGAAATTTGTTAGTTGTCTGTGCACAATGCGTTCGAGTGGCCTTGAGAATGCGTTAAGGATAGAAATAGGCCGGAAGTCCTTCGTGGCTGTAGAACTGGTGATTTTAGGTATTGGTCAAATTAGTGCCTTTTTCCATATATCTAGAAAAATACCACATTGTAAAGATGCATTATAAATCTTCAATAATAATGGCAAGATAACTGGGAGAGCTAACCGGGTCACTTTTATCGATATACCATCCATACAGATCGCATTAGAATTAACTTTTATCACTTCCTTAAGGAGAGTCTCATGGGTAATGTCAGCAAAAAAGAAATCATATTTATCGAATATTTGCAAACGTGAATTAAAGGAGTCGGTTGGAAGTTGTGGTCCGATAGGTTTTAACATGAATGTAGTAAGGAAATCACTGGCAAAGAAATTTTTATAAGGAGATACCACGGTGTGCTTGAAAGGGGTCTTAATCGAAAGTATGCCAACCTGGGATTCTCTCAATGGATTTAATTTCTAGGGATTCCAGGAGTATTTTAAGCTCAAAACCAAAATCAGCGAACGTGGGCTTTTTGAAGTTCGCATTTTTCTAGTATCTAAACTTCTATGATATTAGGTTTATTTAGGGTTTTTGGGGTCACTGATTACAAACACATTCTTAGATTTTCCAAATTTAATATGGGGAATCCAATATGGCAGACCAATTTAGTGAAATTAAAGCTGTTCGTGGTAAGAATCAGTATATGAAGGTTTTTGGGGTCGCTGATTACATACCCGTTATCAGATTTGCAAAATTCAAGGTGGCGGATCTACAATGATGGCCTTACTGAAGTAACTAAATGCTAGTCCATGTGGATATTTGTATTCTGTGTTTTTTTGGACCGCTGATAACGAATATGATGTCTATTTTCCATAAAATAATAATGGAGACTGGTATTTTCTTTAAGGGCTTTATGCTACGGAATCACTATTTAAAGTCTCAGAATTAACATTTTGCGTTCTATGAAATATGTAAACTACAGATGAAAACTTTTACACGAACTTTTTTTATTTGCCTTAGTTTTCTTATGCGCTATAAAATACATACAAATATCGATTAAGTCATTGAACTAGTTTTGAGATTTTTATCATACTAGTTGTAACTGATTAGTTATATGAGCCGTCATTCAATGATTATTTTAATACTTATTAAAAGTGATGGTAAGGAAAACTATGTTTTGGTTTTTCGCGATTCACACTTGTTTTAATTCAGATGTTTTTACATTCTCATCATAGTGAGGAGGTATTCGATTGATGTGAAAACTGACTATCGCGGATTTTGCTGAATCTCCACGTTTCGAGACCCCCTGAATCCAAACAAACCGGTTTTACGACTGTGTCTATTTGTCTGTCGTCGTCGTTGTTATCCTCTGTATACCGGATAACTTTCGAAATATTATTAGGATTGGATTGCGCTTTTGCACACAGTTTTAGGGACCAAGAAGAAAGAACGAGTTCGATAAGCAGCTATTTTGGATAGAAATTCAAAAGTTGGAGCATTTTCAAAATTTGTTAGACTACCTTTTTTAGGATTGAAAAATTCTATGGACAGCTATTTGTATCACACAAAAAGTCGAACAATTTATCCTAATGATTTTTTTTTATGAAGAAAAAATTACCAAAGAAAGAGCATTTTTTAAATCCAAAAAACAAACGAAAATAAACATTTTAAGCCAAACATTGCACGATATGAAAAAAGTCGAGAGAAAAAAACGTTGCTTTTTGACATCTTCACAAGATTATTATAACAAATTTTTGAATTTTCATGAAGAATTAAAAATTTAAATTTTTATTTCTCAAAAAACAATGAAAAATAAAAAATTCTATTTTGCGGTCGATATTTTGCTAAACGCGAAAAAAGATCAATTCACAAAAATTGTGCAACCAAAAAAGATTGATAAATTTGTTTTAAATAATTTTTAGAAAGGATGAGTAGTTTTTGTTTTATTCGTAAAAAACAACATTAGAAATAAGAAATCACATTTTCGGACGAACGACACAAGCTACAAAAAAGATAATAAGACAGAAGCTGCTTACCACAAAAAGATCTATGAATTTCTTATCAATCTTTTTTTGATGAAACGCGTAGTTTTTATTTTAATCGTAAAAAAAATAAAAAATAAAAAATTTAAGTTTTGGACAAATGACACAAGCTATAAAAAAATGTTTAAACAAAATTTACTCATCCAAAAAAGAGCTAAAAATTTTTTATTAATAATTTTTTGATAGGACGCGTAATTTTTGTTCGAATCATAAAGAATAACATTGAAAATAAAAATAATAAAAATTTTCATAAGCGACACAAGGTTTAAAACAGTTAAAGGACAACAGTTATTTACGGAAAAAGGGTCTGCAAATGTATTTCTAATAATTTTTAGGTAGGACAAGTAGATTTTCCTTAATTCGTAAAAAAATATTATTTAAAATAAAGAATTAAGTTTTTGGAAAAACGACACAAGAGACGAATAAAGATAAAAAGACAAAAGTTGTTTAAACAAACAAGTCTATAAATTTACTTTGAACTACTTTACGCTTACATCCGTATTCTGAGTTTAAATCTGAAAAAATAACATTAAAAGTAAACAAATTAAATTTATGAAAAACGACTAAAGTTGCAATAAAGTTTTTGATAACAAAATTTTCTTTACAGGATGCCCACTTATTTTTGGTATAAAAATAAGACAATGAAAATACTTTATTTTCAATACCAGTGCATATTATGAACTGTAATAATATAAATTTATTGAGATGAAACACTTTTCATGGTAGCTGAGAATAAAATTTAATACAAAATAAGAAACAAGTATTAGAGTAATCATGATGAATATAGTTTGTA
>JAUELO010000012.1:13197814-13208833 GCA_032357855.1 Amphibolips quercusostensackenii
AATTAGGCACGTGTAAAGCTGCTACGTGCAAAGTTGTCCCCACCCCACACTCGTCAAGTGTTTCCTTTTCATAAACTCAATTTATCTCTTACTCTCGAAGGAAACGGTCATATTTTACCAAAGATTATTATTGTATATTATTATTTTATAATTGTAGATTATTATTATATTATTGTATATTATTCCAGGGTTGCACCTGCGCGAATCGAGCCTCCGTTTAATTGTCGCTATGTAATCACATACGTAATATAACTACACTGACACAATTAAAACAACTTTTTTTGATAATTTAAAAAAAAAATAGATTTAAAATTTAAGAAATAGAAGAATTTCTATTATATGACTCGAAAAGGACCCTCGCGGCAATCAAACGAAGCCTCGATTCGTGCATGTGTAACCAGAATAATATACAAGGTTAGAAGTATTAGAAGATAATGAAAAGAAAGGAAATTACTGAGGATAAATTTAAAATTACCTTTTCTTGGTTCACTAATTATTTTATTAAAATAATAATAAATTCTTATCAACTTAATAATTTGTTATCTTGTAATTTAGGTTTTGGCCCCCATCCGTGGCCAGAAGAACATTATTTTTTGTAAATTTGGTGTTTTTCTAAATAAAAGTAATACGTATATCAATTATATTAGGTTTCAACCCCTGTCCGTGGTTGAAATTCATTATATTATTAACTGCAAAATTTAAAAAATTTACAAACACATTTTTTTGAAAATATACATTATAATGGAATTCAGGTCAGTTAAATTGTAATTGTATAAGGCACGACTGATTCACGTAGCCTTGCTGACGAGTCCTGTGAGTCAATCTGGGACGAAACATATAAAATCTGATTTTTGTTTCATTTAAAAAAATTTTTTTTTTTTTTTCAAATTAATTGCAGAAAAAAAATAATTATTACCGACCCTAATCCCAATTGAAAAATCTTCCTTACAATTTCTTTAAATACTTGAATGAAATTAAATTCTCAACCAAAACAGATTCTATTTCAACAAAACAGTTGTATTTTTGATCAAAAAAGATTAAATTTCTTCCGAAAAAGATTAATTTTCAAATCAAAAAGACAAATTTTTAGCAAAAGTTGAATTTTCAACCAAAGAAAAATTTTTCATTCAAGAGAGAAAAAAATTCCATCCGAAACGTCTAATTTTCAAGCCAAAAAGACGAGCTTTCTGAAAAAAAGTTCAATTTTCAACTAAATTATTCAATATTCAACCAAAAAGATGAATGTTCTAAAAAAAAGAAGAATTTTCAACAAAATATATAAATATTTAATTAAATTGTAAAATTGTCAACTGAAAAGTTAAACATTTTCTATCAAAAATGAATTTTCATTTTAAAAAACTTATTAAAAACCATAATTTGATGGAAAGGCAGTTTAATTTTATAATTAACAATTCAATTTTTAAGCTAAAAGACGAATTTTTCATAAAACAGTTAAATTTTAAACTCTAAAATATGGAATTTAAATGAAAAAGTTCATTTTTAACAAAATAGTTAAATTTTCATTCCAAAAAATTAATTTTTTATCATACGACGTACTAATTTTTTATCCTGCAAACTTTTCACAAAATACGTGAATTTTGAACCTAGAAATATAATGGATTTTTAACCAAAGAATTAAATTTTTAACCAAAAAAGATGAATTGTCAACATAAAATATAATAGTTTATATTTTAACCAAAATATATATCTTAATTTTAAATAAAAGCAGTTAAATAAAACCATACAGACAAATTTTTAACAAGATACTTAAATCCTTAAACAACCAGATTAATGTTCATCCAAAGAGTTGCATTTTTACCAACAAAATTTATTTCTACCATAAAAGACAACTTTTCATAACTATTCTTGGTTAAAAGATCTTTTTTGTAGAAAAGTCTACCATTTTATTTTTAGATTGAAATTCATTTCTTTTGGTTAAAAATTCTACTATTTGGTTAAAAATTTATTGATTCATTGAAAATGCAACTAATTTGATAAAAAATCATCTTTTTCATAAAAAAAATTAACTACTTATTTGATCATTGAACTACTTTGCTAAAGATTCGTTTTTTTGATTGAAAATTCATCTCTTTTGTACAGAAATTTAAATATTTGGTTAAAAATTAATTTTTTAGACTGAAAATTTAACTATTCCATTTTTGCTTGAAAATTCATCTTCTTCATTTGAAAGTTTAAGTACTTTGTTCAAAATTCATGTATTTTGTTGATAATTTATTTTTTTGTAGAAAATTAATATTCTTGTTTAAAAAATTACCTTTTTT
This sequence comes from Amphibolips quercusostensackenii, assembly GCA_032357855.1. NCBI lineage: Eukaryota > Metazoa > Arthropoda > Insecta > Hymenoptera > Cynipidae > Amphibolips > Amphibolips quercusostensackenii. The sequence continues at coordinate 13,200,097 of JAUELO010000012.1, forward strand.
TAGAAAATTATTCCGTGTTTAAAAATTCATTTTTTTTTTGTTAAAAATGAACTACTTGGTTCAAACTAGAACGACTTTGTAAAAATTTAATTCATTTAATTAAACGTTCATATTTTTTGTTGAAAATGTCACATAAATAAATTAAACTAATAACTAATTAAACTAATAATAGTAAACTAATTTTTTTTTGGAAAATTCATCCGTTTTTTAAAAAATACGTCGCTTGGCTCGAAAATTCAACAAATTGGTAAACCATTAAAGGATTCGATTGGGCTTTTTTTGTTGTATTTATTTAAAAATTTAACTATTCTGCTTGAAATTTCTTTTTTTTTTTGGTTAAAAATTAATTTTTTTTTCTAAAAAAAAATCTATTCCATTTTCGGTTGGAAATTTTTTATCTAAAATTTAAAAATTCAACTATTTTTCAAAAATTCGTCTACTTGGGTACAAAATTAATCATATTTCTTGATAACTCATCATTTTTGTGGAGGATCAAACTTTTTTTTTAATTCGTCTTTTTCAGTTTAATTTCACTGGTTGATAATTAGTTTTTTTTAATCAGTCTTTTAGACTAAAAATTAACAATTAGATATCTGGTTGAAAGTTTATCTTTTTTAGTTGAAAATTCAAATATTTCTTTAAAAGTTTATCTTTCTTGATTAAAAATTTGAAAATTCTTCTTTTCAAAATTCAACTGTTTGTTTGGAAATTCCTCATTCAGTAATAAATAAATCTTCTTGACACAATATAATTTTTCTTGCTTAAAAAAATTATCTTTGCTGGTTAAAAATTTAACTACATATTTTATTAAACTTATCTTTTTTGGTCAAAGATTTAACTGCTTTGTTAAAAATTCGTCCTCTTGGATTGAAAATTTATCTTTTATGATTGTGATTTGATCGCTAATGATTGTTTGAAAATTCACCTTATTTGTAGGTCGAAAATTTAACTATTTTGTTAAAAATTTATCTTTTGGATTTGATTTTGGATTCCATTTTTGGTTAAAAACTCATCTTTTTTAGTTTAAAATTGTAATTTTTGTCGGAAAATGCATGCATTTTTTTGAAAACGCATCTTTTGGTAGAAAAATAATCTTCTTGGTACAAAATAGTTATACTTGATTGAAAATTTATCTTTCTAGGTTAAAAATTCAACTATTTGGTGAATAGTTAAACTATTTTGTTAAAAATTTCATTATGTTTTTAAAAATTTAACTATTTCGTTAAACTCATCTTTTTGAATAAAAAATTCATCTTTGCAGGTTGAAAATTCAGCTGTTTTGTTAAAAATACTTTCTTTCGGATTGGATTTTTCATTCCATTTTTGGTTGAAAATTAATCTTTTTTAGTTCCAGATACAACTGTTTGGTAGCAAAATCAAGCATTTTGTTGGAAATTATTCCTTTGGTATAAAATTAATTTTCTTGGTAATAAAATAATTTTTCTTGCTTGAAAATTCACCTTTGTGGGGCAAAAATTCAACTTTTTTATTAAAAATTCGACCTTTTGGATTAAAAATTCATCTTTTATACTAAAAAGGTAATCTATTTTGTTGAAGATTTATCTTTTAGTAGGAAATAAATCTTCTGGATACAAAATAATTCTTCTTGGTTAAAAATTCATCGCTTTAGGCTGAAAATTTAGCTGTTTTATTAAACTTATCTTTTTTTGGTCGAAAACTCAACTGTTTTGTGAAAAATTTGTCCTATTTTTATGAAAATTCGTTTCATGTTTGGTTGAAATTAGTTTTTTTTTTAACTGAATGATATTTTTGGATGAAAATCTATCTTTCTCAGTTAAAAATTAAAATATTTGGTTAAAAACTTATCTTTTTTAGTTCAAAATTCAATTTTTTGGCGGAAAATTCATGCATTTTGTTGAAAATTTATCTTTTGGTAGAAAATTAATATTCTTGGTACAAAATAATTCTTTTTGGTTGACAAATCATCTTTGTGAGTTAAATATCAAACTATTTAATGAAAGTTTTACTATTTTGTTAAAAATTTATTTCTTGCGTTGAAAATTGAACTTTTTTGTTAAAGTCATCTTTTCTTCTCAACAAAATTCAACTGTTTTGTTGAACATTCGATTATTTGGACAGAAAGTTCGTCCTTTTGGATTAAAACTTCATAATATAATTTTTAAATTTTACTAATACATTTTTGAAATTGAATTAGTCTCTTTTAAGTGAAAATCCTTCAATTTCATTGAATATTCAATTATTTTCTTAAATTTTAAACAGTTTTCTTAAAAGGTCATCTTTTTGGTCGAAAATTTAACTGCTTTGTTAAAAATTCGTCTATTTAACCAAAAAAGTCGTACATTTGGATAAAAATTCATCTTTTAATTCGACAATTCTACCATTACATTTTTTACCTAGAATTTATCCCTTTTGGTTATAAATTCGTCTATTTTGTTGAAAGCTTAATTCTTTTTTTGAAATTTAAACTATTTTCCTAAAAACTTATCTTCTTGGTCGAAAATTCAACTGTTTTGTTGAACATTCGTTTATTTGGACAGAAAGTTCGTCCTTTTGGATTAAAACTTCATATTATAATTTTTAAATTTTACTAATACATTTTTTAAACAGAATTAGTCTCTTTTAAGTGAAAATTCTTCTATTTGGTTGAAAATTTAATTATTTTTTGAAATTTAAACAATTTTCTTAAAAGGTCTTCTTTGTGGTCGAAAATTTAACTGCTTTGTTAAAAATTCGTCTATTTGGACAAAAAATTCGTACTTTTATATGAGAATTCATCTCTTAATTCGAAAATTTTACCATTTCATTTTTTACCTAGAATTTATTCCTTTTTGGTAAAAATTCGTCTATTTTGTTGAAAGCTTAATTATTTTTTTTTTAATTTAAACTATTTTCCTAAAAACTTATCTTCTTGGTCGAAAATTTAACTGTTTTGTTGAATATTCGTTTATTTGGACAGAAAGTTCGTCCTTTTGGATTAAAGCTTCATATTATAATTTTTAAATTCTACTAATACATTTTTGAAATAGAATTAGTCTCTTTCGAGTAAAAATTCTTCTATTTGGTTGAAAATTTAATTATTTTTTTGAAATTTAAACAATTTTCTTAAAAGGTCATCTTTGTGGTCCAAAATTTAACTGCTTTGTTAAAAATTCGTCTAATCGGACAAAAAATTCGTACTTTTATGTGAAAATTCATCTTTTAATTCGAAAATTTTACCATTACATTTTTTACCTAGAATTTATTCCTTTTTGGTAAAAATTCGGCTATTTTGTTGAAAGCTCAATTATTTTTTTCAAATTTAAACTATTTTCCTAAAAACTTATCTTCTTGGTCGAAAATTCAACTGTTTTCTTGAACATTCGTCTATTTGGACAGAAAGTTCGTCCTTTTGAAAAACTGTTTTGTTAAAAGTTCTAACATTTGGTTGAAAATTCATCTTTGTAGGTTTAAAATTCAACCATTTTTTTGAAATTTCAACTATTTTGTTAAAGACAGCCTTTTGGTCGAAAATTCAACTGCCTTTTTATAAATGTGTTCTTTTGAATTGAAAATTCATTTTTTTATGGTAAAAGGGTAATCTTTTTAGTTGAAACTATATCTTGCTATGTCTATTTAGATTACGTAGGTTTTACTACCAAGTAATATTGCATCCAATCCACCTGTTAAGATTTCATAGGTGAGAAGTAGTCAATCAAATTCGTTCTACTTCCTGTAAATGAGTAGAATGAAATGTCTTGGCCTGACACGAGTTTTATTTTCTTAACCAGTATTGAAGAAAGATAATAAAATGGAATGTGAGACGGTGTGGGTCATTGCTGGGCTTTGTTCCATATATTTCGAAACCTGCTGACACCAAAGAGAAAGCCTATTTTCTAATGTTGCTTAAATATATTTTTTTATATATTTGACAGCATACATTACGTAGAAATACGCTGATCAAAAGGACGCCGAATGCAATGTTATTTTGAGGTCCAACAAAAATAAAATGTGAAAACAAATGAAAGCACAATGAGAATTTTAATACAACATAAGTCATACCAATGGTTTCCTGTGAAATTAATGCCTCAGGGACTGTTCAAAATCTACGTCACGCTATTTTGAAAACATAATATTTTGAGAGACCTTTCAACTCAAAATGATAGCTCTTAAAACAGGGCGAATAGAGTGATTTTTCACGAAGAAATTTTTTTTAATAAAATAATTGAAGGATCTGCGTTCTAAACCTGTTAACTGACATTTCAGAAGTTTTACAGGGCGAAGGAAAATCGTTGTTATTTGTGCAATTTCCAAAACTTTTTCAAGACGCAAAATGTTTTTTGTTTATTCATTAGAGAAAAATAATACGCGTTAGTTTTGTAACATTTAAATCAAAATCGAACATTATATAACAAGTGAAATCTATACATATGCTATCTACAAAGGGTCCAGCGGTCTAAAAGTGTTATCAGCAGTGTTTTATTGATAAAAACTTGCAGGAAAGTTTTATACTTCAAAATTTTTGAAATCATACACTTAACTGCACACATATTGACATGTATCCCACTGCCCTATTCTACAAGTAAACAAAGCCGATTGGAGAAAAAACACGGATTTCCCATAAGACGCCATAAGCAGTTAACAGGTTTAGAACGCGGACATATGCTGTAGATAGAAAAAACGCAATTTTCGAAAAAATATTACAAAATGTTTAAGAAAATACAGAAAAAATCACTTTCGAAAAAATTTTTAGTTGACAGGTTTAGACCGCGGACCCTTCAATTGTATATACCATATGTACCAGATTGAATTCAATATGAAACCCTTAAGATTTTAAGTTGCTTTTTCATTCTGAAAAGATGAATTTTTTAACCAAGAAAGAAGATTTTCAACAAAATAGTTAAGTTTTCAACAAGCAAAATGATTACAATTTTTTGACCATATGGTCGAATTTTCAAACAAAAAACAATTAACTTCAACCACAAAGGGTTGCATTTTTAACCAAATAGTAGTCAAATCTTCAAGTCAAAAAGACTAGTTTTTCAGAAGATAGTTGAATTTTCATTTTTAAAAATTGAATTCTCAACGAAAAATATAGTAGTAGATATATTCATCAAGAAAAGATTTAAATTTCATATAAAAAATAATCTACTTTAACCAAAAACATAAATTCTTAACGAAAAATGTAATAGCTGATATTTCAACAAAAAAATATTTTAATTCAAAATCAAAAACAGTTGATATCAACCGAAAAGGCGAATTTTCAATAATATAGTTGAATCCTCAAATAAATCAAAAATATTTTCAACCAAACAGTTGCATTATTAACTCAGAAAGATTAAATTTTCATCAAAAGTGATGAATTTTTGAACCAAAAAGACGAATTTTCAAAAAAATCGGTTTAATTTTTTACCAGGAAAGATTTTAGCCAAAAAAAAAATGTCAAGCGAATTGTTGAATTTTCAAACCAAAAAGGTGAATTCTGTAGAAAATGATTGAATTGACAACACGAAAATATGAATTTTTAACTGAAAAGTTAAACCAAAGAATTAAATTTTTATCCCAAAAAGATAATTTTTCAAGCCCAAAAGACGATTTTTCTACAAAAAAGTTGAATTTTTAACCCGAAAATAGAAATTCCTTAGAGAAAAAACCTAATTTTTAAGCAAATTGTTTCATTTGTAACAAATTAGTTTGACTTCGAACACAATATTTGAATTTTTAATCAAGAAGATTAATTTCCTACCGAAAAATCGTATTTCCATCAAAATATATAAATTTGCAACCAGTTCGTTGAATTTTCAACAAAATAGTTAAATTTACCACCAAAGATATGGATTATTAACTAATGAAATGAACTTTTAACAAGGTAGTCTAACTTTCAACCAAATTTTTGAATGTCAAAGCAAGAATATAAATTTTCTTCCAAGAACAAAACGAATTTACAGTAAAATACATGAATTCGAAACAAAAATATAAAAAAAACTATTAATTTTCAGCTAATAATGGATCGCAGTTAAATTTACAGTCAGAAGAATTAATTTTCAACAAAAAAAAACTAATTTTTTAGTAAAATAGTTTAATTTTCAACCAAGAATATGGATTTTCAACTAAAAAAAGAATTTTTGACAAACTACTTTGACTTTCAACCAAATGAGCAAAATGGTTGAATTCTCAACCAAAATACATTATGAATCTCTAACGAAAAAAATTAAGTTTCAACAAAAAAAAACTTTTAAAAATTTAAAACATGCACTTAAGTTTTCAAGTCGTAATATATTGCATTTTTAACAATATAGTTGAATATGTAAAGATGAATAAATTTTGAATTTTCAATTCATTTTTTGTGAAACCAAAAAGGATGGATTTTTATCTAAGAAGATTAATATTTTACCAAAAAATACGTATTTTTCACAAAATTTATGAATTTTCAACCAGATAGCTGAGATTTCAACTAGAAATGATCAATTTTCAACTAAAAATATCAATTTTTAACCAAAAATAGAATAGCTACATTTTAAATTTAAAAAATTAAATCTTAACCAAATATCATATAGGATATAATTAGTATAATAATTAGTATCTTTGATATAAGCAAACAGTTAATTTTCAACCAAGAAGATAATTTTTCAACCAAATAGTTAAATGGAGACCACAAAACCCGCCCCTTTTTTTGCGCCCAACATAGTTTTTGTAGAAAAATAGATAAATTGACGCAACGAAGCTAAAAATAATCTTCAATGCATGCTGTAACCGAATTTGTCATTAGTTTACCCGAAAACTACCCCTATCAGGGGGTGGAAACGACACCTGTACCATGAAAGTAGGTTAAATAGTGTCAAATAGTTTTCCACCATAACAGTTTAACATGAACCTCAATTATACTTACTCAGTGACGGTCCGACTCTTGAAAATCAAAAAACTACCCCTATGAGATGGTGGGAAATACGTCATAAACAAGAAAATGTATAAAATATTTTTTAATTATTTTTTTTCTATAGGTAAAATCAATTAGTGTCAACGCATAATAACTAACTCAATTCTGCTTATTTAGCACCATTTCAACTCTTGAAAACCGAAAAACTGCCCATGTCAGGGGGTGAAAAGTACTTCATGACCAAGAACGTGGATAAAATATTTTTTAATTATTTTATTTTTCGACAGATATAGTCACCTTAATGTCTATGTATAATAACTTCGTTAATTATTTTTACTTAGCACTATTTCAACCCCTAAAATCCTGAAAAATACCCCTATCAGGGGGTGGAAACGACACCTGTACCATGAAAGTAGGTGAAATAGTGTCTAATAGTTTTTCATCATAACAGTATAACATGTACCTTAATTATACTGACTCAGTGACGCTCCGACTCTTGAAAATCGAAAAACTACCCCTATTAGGGCGTGGGAAATACGTCCTAAACAAGAACATGTATAAAATATTTTTTAATTATTTTTTTTCTATAGGTGAAATCAATTAGTGTTAATGCATAATAACTAACTTAATTCTGCTTATTTAGCACCATTTCAACCCTTGAAAACCGAGAAACTACCCATGTCAGGGTGTGGAAAGTACTTCATGACCAAGAACGTAGATAAAATATTTTTTTATCATTTTATTTTTTTACAGATATAGTCACGTTAGTGTCAATGTATGATAACTTCGTTAATTATTCTTAATTAGCACTATTTCAACCCCTAAAATTCCGAAAAATAACCCTATCAGGAGGTGGAAACGACCCTGTACTGTAAAAGTAGGTTAAATAGTGTCTAATAGTTTTCCATCATAACAGTATAATATGATACTACTTCACCTACTTTCATGGTACCGGTGTAGTTCCCACCCCCTGATAGGGGTAGTTTGCGGTTTCTCGGGTAAACTGATGATAAACCTGAGTACAGTATGCATTGACAATTATTTTGAGCTTTGTTGCGTCAATTACTGTTCTTTCCTTCAAAAACTACTTTAGGCGCAAAAAAGGGGAGGATTTTCGGCTTATTTTGGGGTTCCTCTTTGTGACAAAGAAAAATAAATTTTCAACTAAACTTGAGAGAGTTCAATTTTGAGTTGAAAAATTTAATTTTAAACCAAAAATGAAACAAATTTTCAATAAAGTAGGTACATTTTTAACCAAAAAGGTGAATTTTCAACGAAAAAAAAAAGATTAATTTTTAACCAATAAAGATTTTTCATTTGACAGAGAAAAAATGTCAACCAAATTGTTCAATTTTCAACTTAAATAGGTAAATTATCTACAAAAGAGTGAAATTTTTACCCCAAAATATGAATTTTCTACCCAAAAATATGAATTTTCAACCCAAAAGTTCATTTTCAAACAAATAGTTGAATTTTTTACCAAAATAATATGATTTTCTACAAAAAAGAGTTGAATTTTTAAACCAAAAAGACGAATTTTCTATAAAAACAGTTTAATTTTAAACTAAAATTGATGATCTTACAACCAAAAATCTGGTTGCTGCGCGTACACATTCTCATCGCACGCCAGGAGCGCGTCTTTCGGATCTCGCGCTTCGCGCTTGATACTAGGTCACCTCGCGCTTCGTGCTCGGATATTTATTCTTTGCACTCAGAATGCTTCAATGAAACTTTATCAAAAACATTTCTTTTAGATCCTAGTATATGTATACATCTTCACATTTTGAATTTTCTACGTAATTAAATATAGTTAAAGATGTTAAAAATTAAATTGCTCAAAGCTCTATAGACTTTGAGGTACACATTCTCATCGTGACACTCGCGCTACGCGCTTGATTTTTT
>JAUELO010000012.1:13250798-13263234 GCA_032357855.1 Amphibolips quercusostensackenii
ATTTCATCGCTCAAGCGACCCAACCTCTGAAATGTATTTAGGTCAGTAGTGTTGCGCCGGTTGACCTATATTTAAAATGTGTGTTGCCAGTGACAGCTCATGTCCACGTAGCAGAGAGAGATGGAGAGAAAGAGAATAAAAAGAACAAGAAGATGAGAGGACGGTGTTATTACAAGTCTGTCTGTGTATTTGTTATCTGTGTATTTGTTTGAAAACTCTTTACTTTGTTCAAAATGGCTCTCTTGCATTGAAGATGCATTATTTTCATTGAAAGTTTATTACTTTGGTCAAACAATTGATCAAATTTCATTAAAAATTTATTTTTTTTGTTGAAAATTAAATTTTCCAAAAAATTTAACTATTTTTTTTTTTTTGCTATAAAATTGATCTTTGTCAATTGAAAATTTACGTATTTGTTGAAAAAATCGTCCTGTTGTCGAAAGATAATTTATTTTGATAAAAAATGCATATTCTGTCTTGTGAAGGCAACATCTTTACAAGAATTCATCCTTTTATAGTTTGAAAATTCAATATTTTGGATCAGATTTCCTTTATTTTCTAATCAATTGAAAATTTTTCATTACATTACATTAATAAACTCTAAATTTGTCAGTTAATATTATATACACGGAAGTGACATTTTTTATCACTGACCTTCGTTGATAAAGTTCTATTTATTCTTATATGCACTAAATAATTTCTGTGATTTTTACGTTTGCGAAACTGAGAAGAAGGAAGAGATTCAATGTCAGTGAGTCATCGAGCCAGCAAGAAAAGTGAGATTTTGAACGGTTTTCGACAAAACAAAAGGTAAAAGATTTTTGAACTATTTTAGTAATTATTATCATTATTCATTTAATAGAAATTATAATCTCTCTTTTCTAGGCTTGATCACCCATTCGGCAGGTTTGTTTATATATATATTTATATATTTTAACCACTTTCTTTTTTGATTTTTGATGTGTGTATATTCATATGTGCACATACACACATATGTATATACCTTATATTGTTTTTTTAACAATTAAAATTTTGTTAGAATAAGAAAATGATGTACACATAAAATTCTTCACAATAAAGCATACGCATAAACACACACACAAACGCATACACAGAGAAACACTTCGCAACTACCCGCGGAAACGCATTTCGAGCGTTCTACTTAAAGCGCCGCTCCCCCTTTTCACTTCACTTATTCTCTTTTTTTTACATTGATCTTTTTTGTAAGTCTTCACTCGTCTTCATCAGTCCTATAATCGTACTCGAAGCCTTCATCCTGAGGATCTACGAGATTACAGCTGCATCTCGGAGGAACTCAGCTGTTTGTTCGGGTCCGTGAGAGCAGTGGCGTATCCAGGGGGGGGGGGGTAAAAACCCCCATGCAATTGACTACCCACTGTCACAGGTAATGAGCTGTCTCCCTTTTAGAAATTTTGCACAACCCTCATAAACTACTTTCCCACTAATAGTAATAAAAACTAGCATTTTGAAATTATCTTCCTTAACTCCAAACTATAATTTCTCGCAGATTATAGAAGAGCATAAGCGTCAGGTAATTTATGGTAGTAGTTGTAAAATAAAATTAGTACCCATTTCCGCAAATGAGTTTCTCGGCACACTGTTTGATTAAATAGATTATAAAGGAACACCAGCAAAACAGACGGACGTGTGAACACTCACTATTTGGAAATTAAAACGCCTAGAGATAAAAATCTGAAATCAAACACTGAATTAGCCGAATAGCGATTGCAGTTAATATTGCTACATTATATATAGTATACTAAAAACACTGTAATATAAAATACTGCTATATTATATTGAACTATTATTATTATTCTCATTCTTAGACTGAGTGCAATATTAAATAAGCATTTTAAACATTAATGTCTGAATAGGAGTAATATAATGATAATAAATATGATTTTTAGAAATTGTATGTCTTACTATATTACCCTAATTTTTCCCTGTACGTAGTATCATACTTTCTGTTCAGACGTGCACCCCCCCCCCATTGTTAAATCCTGGTTATGCCACTGGGCTATATTAAAATAGTTGACTTTTCAACCTAAAAAGATTAAATTACAACCAAATGGTCGAATTTTCAGACACAAAAGATTAAATTTTAACATAAAGCAGTATAATATTCAAACAACGTAGCAAACGCTTTTTGAAGAATGTTGAATTTTCAACAAAAATATCTATTTTTTTTTTTGAACCAAAAGTGAAATCGTTAATTCTTCAGTTTACCAAATTGATTTTCAACAAAAAAAGAGAATTTTCACCAGTTAAATTCAGTAAAGAAGACGAATTTTAGACCATATAGTTGAATCTGCAACCAAAACGATAAATTACAAAATATTTACAAAATATTTGAATTTTCAACTTATAGAGGATACAATGCAAACTTAAGATGGAATAGTTAAATTTTTTTAACAAAGTAGTTTAACTCTCAACCAAAGAGTAGATTGTTTAATAAAAAAATATAAATTAAGGAAAAACTAATTAAATTTTGAAGACAAAAGAATAACACCAAGCATATTTATGTTCTACTAAAAAAGACGAATTTACCAGAAAATACATAAATTTTCAACAAACTTGTTGAATGTTAAAGCCAGAGAGGGAAATTATATACAGAGCAGATTGAATCTTCAACACAAAAATAATATTTTCCTACAACAAAGATAATTTTCTACCGAATAGTTCAATTTTCATGACAAAGTTTAATTTTTTACGAAATAGTTGCATTTGTAACCAAAAATATGGATTAGAAAAAAGTTAATTTTCAAACAAATACTTTAATTTTTAAGTCAGAAAGATAAATTTCTTACAAAACAGATGGATTTTATACAAAAGAGATGAATTTTCAAACCGAAATTATAAATGATCAACTAAAATGATAGATCCTTAAGCAAAATAATAAATTTTTAAGAAAGTGCTTTTACTTTAGACCATCTAGTTGACTTAAAAAAAAGATGCATTCTCAACAAAACATGTAATATTTGATACTTCAATCAAGAAGATCTTAACTTGAAATAATAAACAGTTGAATTTGACCAAAAAAGAGGAATTTTCATTAAAATAGTTCAATCTTTATTCAAAAATAATTAATTTTTAACCAAAAAGATTAATTTTCGACCAAAAAGACGAATTTTAAACTACAAACAATAATTTTTAACTGGAAAAGATGAATTTAAAAAAAAAGATATCAATTTTTTACAAAAAATTGAATAGTTACATTTTTATAATAGTTATTCAAAATTAATTTTCAATAAAAAAAAATTTTTAATAATATACTTACATTATCAACCAATGAAAATAAATTTTTAACTAAAATAATAAAATTTCAACAATAAAAATAAATTTTTTTTAAAAGTTCAACATTAAACCAAAAAGATGATTTTTTGACCAGGAAGATTTGTTTTATAAAAATGTGATAGTTAATTTTTCAGCCAAAGAGATGAATCTTCAACTGAAAGAATTATTATTTTTAACAAAGTAGTACAACTTTTAACAAAGTGCTACAACTTTCACCCAAGTAGTTAAATTTTAGACCCAAATAGATGATTTTTTAACCAAATATTTGCATTTTAAGCAAAATAATAAAATTCTTAAGGTTTTTCTAAAAAACGGGTAAAAAGTTCAACATTTAACCCAAAAGATGAATTTTTCATCAAGAAGATCATTTTTATAAGAATGGAATATTTAAATCTTCAACCGAAGATATGAATCTTCAAAAAAAAAATAATAATTTTCAACAAAGTAATTCGACTTTCGACTAAATAATTGAATTTGTTACCCAAAAAGATGACTCTTCAAACAACTTATTGCATTTCAAACAAAATAATTGAATTGATAAGGTTTATTCAAAGCAGGAAAAAAGAAGAAAAAACCGGAAAAGACGGGAATAGGGGAAAGTGTGTGAAGTCTAGAACATGAAAGAGATTTTGAAACTTTTTATCATCAGGATACGTACTAGATGTTATCTAAGTTCGTAACTTTACTTCCACTGACCCCCACCTCCTGTTACGAACGATAGAATTCGCTGCAAAACTAAAATTCTAAAGATTTTCAAATATTTATGAATAATGATCACTTTGGTTTTAGCCACTAACACTTAAAATCAGTTGGTCAACGATATCGGATGATTTTTTCTAAAATTGTTTTCTTCAGCGACACCAGTGCCCAAAAGAGATTTTAGCAAGAAGAGCACATATGTGGCAGTGCGGAAAGTGACTTTCTCGCACTGGACAAAAACTGACCTCTTTCCGCACTATGTGCGTGCCTCGGAAATTAAACGCTTCGTGCATGCATGACCAAAATAATAATTTACTCATCTTTTTTTTCTTTCTTACAGTGTCTAAAGCCAGCTGGGAGGAGTGGTGGACCTACGATGGAATATCTGGTGAGTGCTTCAATTTAGAAAAAAATATATGCAGGAACATCTAATTTTCTTATAATTCAAAGTTACGAGGTCATCGCGCCCCGTAATATCAGTGCATTTTTTAATCTCGAGTTTAGTCTGCAATTTTTATTAAAAACAGGAACGGGTCTCGATAAAGTCAGCCTGGGGTTCTACAGTTTTATCGTCAGTTACGTCGAGCCATGAGCCAGCTGCCGGGCGTTTAGTCGTACCATACATTTTCATATCTCGACCCGATATAAATAACGTATACATTTTTTATATTTAAAAAAATTTGCTTCATTTTCTAACACTCTTTTATACATTTTACATAAAATTAATTAATAGTAATCGACAAGTTTTCGCAGAATGAAGTTGTTTCTGTTCGCAGCTAATAATAAATTCTGTTCACAGCATGAAGTTGGTTTGCAGAGATACATTTTTTTTATTCCTGTTCTTTTTTAAATTGTTCGTTTTATTATTTACAGAATTTAAAGTTTATATTTGATGTTATAAGTGTGTAGTTTATTTAATTTTCTTCATCAGTTAATAAGTTTTTAAATATTTCAGCAAAAATAATTAAATTTATCAAATATATCACAATTGCACTTTTTAAATGTCAAGCATGAGGGAAGTATTTAATTATCTTAGTTTATTATATAAAAATGTCAGAATGATTTTAAATATTATAAAAGTTTCATGACTTCACCCTATTTTAAATCGTTCAATACTGTGAACTTACAAAAAATTATCTTGTTGATCAGCTTTCAGTGTCAAACTTTTAACATTATATTATTTAAAGCTGGAATCGTTTAAAATAAAACAATCGTGAATTAAAAGCAATTATCGAAACCTTAAAAATGGTTTGGTTTCATTTCCTAATCTTTAATAATTGTAACGTTTGAAAATAATTATATTTTATAGTTGAAAAAACAAATTAAAACCAATGATTGGTTAAATAATTAATTTGAACCTAAAATGTCCTCATTTACTTGAATGAACTTTTGCATAAATACCAATTCAAAGTCTTTGATATTAAATAACCCGTGAATAAGAAAAAATTTAAATTTATAACGTTTTAAATGAAAAAATCTTTAAATTGAATTACTCAAAACTGGTATAATATCAAATTTAAAGAATTTCGAACTAAAAACTCATTGCTTTCAAAACTTAAAATAAGAAAATGTTTGCTTATCTTTTTTTAATTAAGAGTTTTATATTTAAAGCAATCAAAATTTGGCAGATTCCCTGATTTCCTGAAAATCTCCGATTCACTTGAATTCTCTTAAATCCTTGATTTCTACGAATCCATTGAAACCCTAGAATATTCTCAATTCCTTGATTTCCTGAAATATTTTGAATTCGTCAAGTTCCTTGAATTCATTACTCGCTCTGAAATCCCTGAAATTATCTGAATTCTGGAATACTCCAAATGCACCAAAAAATTTTAAGTCCCTTAAATTATCTGAATTCATTGAAATCCTTTAATATCCTGAATTCCTTGGATATGCGGGATCTTAAAAATTTCTTAAATCTTTTTAAATCCTTGCATTCTCTGAATTGACTGAAGTCCTTGGACATGTGGAATTAATTGAATTTTCTAAATTTCTTGAATTCTCTTAATACCTGGAATTTTTTAAAATCCTTTATTTCTCTAAATTCCCTGAAAATCTTGAATATTCTAAGTCCCCTTCATTCCTGGAATATTCTGAATTCCCAAAAGTTCCTTGATATAGTGAAACGCTCTAAAATCCTTGACATGCTTTTAATTCTATTTAATCCTTTAATTTTTTGATTTACTGAAAATCTCTAAATTCCTTGATTTCTCTGGATTCTTACATATTTTGAATTCACTAAAACGTTCTAAAGTCCCTGAAACTATTTGAGTTTTATGAAATCCTTTGATATTTCAAATTCCTTGAACATCCAGAACTCTCAGAATTCCTTGAATACTCTTAATTTCTTGCATTCTCTAAATGCGTCAAAATATCTGCATTCCTTAAATTCTCTTAGCTTCTGAAATTCTCTGAATTCCTTAAATTCTGTGAGTTCCTTAAATGTTTTAAATTCCTTTGATTCTCTGAATTTCTAAAATTCTCTAAATTCCTCGAATATCCTGAAATTCATATAAATCTCTGAATTTCTTAAATTCTTGGACATCTTTTTATCATCTAAATTCCCTAAAATCCTTGAATGTTCGACATTGCTTTATTTCTCTAAATGACGTGAATTCTTCAAACATTTTAAATTTCTAAAATAACTTAAACTCTCTTAATCTTCTGAAATCCTTAAATATTCTAAATTCTTCAAATTCTTTGCATTTCATAAATGCTCTAAAATTCTCAAAATTCCCTGTAATCCTCGAATTATCAAAATTTCTTGAATATTCCAAATTTGTCGTATTTTCTAAATTTGTGAAAATCTTCAGATTCCTTAAATTTGCTTGAATCTTCGATTTCACTAAATTCCTTGAAATCCTGGAATATTATGAAGTCTTTGAATTTTTTAAATTTCTAAAATTTTACGAACGCTTTCCAATTCTCTGAATTCCCTATAATCCTTGAATATCTAGAAATCCTTAAAAATTCGGATTTCTATGAATTTTCTGAAACCCTATAATATTCTGAATTTACTGAATTCCTTCAATATTCTAAATTCCTAAAATTATTTGATTTCTCTGGATCCACTAAATTCCTTTAAATCTTCTGAATTCCCTGAATTCCCTGAATTAATAGATTTTCTCAAATTTCTTTAATTCTTCTAAATTCTTTGAATTATTTTTGAATCCATGGAGTTCAGAGAATCCTAAGAATTTAGGAAATTCCACGAATTCAAGGGATTCAGATAATTCAGGCAGTTTAGACGAATTCAGATATATCTCGGAATTCGGAGACATTTTTTTGAGTTTATTTAAAAAAATGTATTTCAATTAAAATATAATTTAAAAAATTAAAAACTAAATATTTTTGAAGAAGCTTTTTAATCGTTTAAGACGCTTTTCACAGTAATATGTAAAGAAATAAGAAACATTTTGCTTCGAAAAAAGCCATGCCTCTCAAACAATTTTTTTTTAATTGATTAAACTGTAAAATTTGAAACATAGCAACTTTTTTTATATTTGTGTATTATTAATTGGCAATGCAATGTTCCTGCCCACTAAAGCGCGCATATAATATTGCTAATCTGATATAAATTAATAACGTATATTGCATAAAATGGTGTTTTTTTTAATTTTCAAATTTATCCTTACTTTTCTCTTAGAGTGAGTTAATGTTTAATTCAATAAAAAAAATTGTTTGATCAAAGTATTATTGTTTATAGCTATCTTCTTTTATATAAATACTAGGTAACTGCATTTTTTTGTTAAATGTTAAATTTTTGTCCACTTTTCAATTAGAGTGGAGTAATAAATTATTAAAGTGAACAAAAATAATTTGCTAAGCAATTCATTACCATTGTTGATAATATTCTGTTTGCCTAATGGTGAAAAGTTGCGGTTTTTTCTAAAAATTTCATCTATTTTTCTATTTTTTATTTGAAGTGACTAAATAATTAATTAAATTACGTAAAAATAATTATTTAAACAGATTATTATTGCTTATATCTATCTTCTCCTATAGTAATTTTCGTTTTTTTCTAAAATTGTTAACTTTTGGCAATTTACAATCTATTATTTTTACAATTTATTATTGCTTATAACTTTCTCCTCTTAGATGAGTGCTAGAAAGTTGCGTTCTTTCTGAATTGTTTAACTATGGTTTACCTTTTTAGTTATAAACAATTAATAAATAAACAATCGAGAGAATAATTTTTTAAACGGTCTCTTTCTTTTTTGTGAATCTACATTCCTGAAATAAAACAGATATGTCAAGTATTCTCCAAATTTTCTATGTGGATCATATTAAATGTAAATTTTCCTTAAATTAGTTACTGAGAGTCTTTTTGTTTAAATTGGTATTAATATTTATTATTTGTTCCTAACTAAAAAGTAAAAAAGGTGAAAATTTCAGAAAAAAACCAGGAATCTTTCTGGCATTACTTTAAAAGAAGATGTTTAAAAACAATCATAAATTGTTTCAACAGTGAGGTTTGTTTAATTACATTAATTATTATCCCGCTAAGTGAAAAGCCGACAAAAATGTACAAATTAGAAAAAAACTGCAACTATTTAAAATTCATATAAGAGAAGATATTTAAAAACAATAATAATTTGTTTGAAGAATTATGATTGCTAAATTGCAATAATTATTAGCACGCTCTATGTGGAAAGTTGACAAAATGTGAAAAATTTCAAAAACAAAAAAACGCAACTATCTAGCATTAATATAGAAAAATATAGTTATAGAAAACAAAAATTTGTTAGACAAATTATGTTTGTTGAATTTAATTAACTATTACAACATTCTGAGTGAAAAATGTACAAAAATTTTAGAATTACCGCAACTTCCTAGCATTTATCTGTGAGAAGACAGTTATTAAAATAATACATTGCTTAAACAACTATGTTTGTTAACTTGGAAAAAAGTTTAAAATTTAGAACAAACCTCAACTTTCTAGCATTATTAGATAATGAAATAGTTATAAGCAATAATAATCTGTTTAAATAATTATTTCTGCTACATTGAATTAATTTTTAACTCACTCCAAGTGAAAATTAGACAAATAGTAGAAAATTCCAGAAGAAACCGCAACTTTCTAGCAATATTCAAATTGAATGTTATTAGCAATAATAGCAAATTGTGTAAACAAATAATTTTGTTAACTTTAATTTATTATCATTTGCCTCACTTTGATTAAAAATTGACAAAAAGTGGAAAATTAAAAAAAAATGCAATTTTCTAGCATTATTAAAAAAAAAAATTATTATTGATAATAATAAATTGTTTA
Organism: Amphibolips quercusostensackenii; assembly: GCA_032357855.1. NCBI lineage: Eukaryota > Metazoa > Arthropoda > Insecta > Hymenoptera > Cynipidae > Amphibolips > Amphibolips quercusostensackenii. Next base: position 13,260,085 of record JAUELO010000012.1, read on the forward strand.
AACAATAATTTTTGTTAACATAAATTAGGTATCACCTGAATCTGATTAAAATTTAAACAAAAAGTGGAAAATTTTTCTTTCAACGCAATTTTCTAACTATATTCTGAGAGAAAACTGCTGAAAACAATAACAACTTGTTTGAACAATTTGTGTAAACACCTAATTATGAGTATTTATAAGTATTTCATGTATTGGAAACAATTTTGATTTTAAAACCCACAAAAAATCATAATTAGCTTCAAAAACTCGCAAAACCCATTTTTTCACTTATAGTGTTTTTTTTACCCTATAAAACAGACAAATGGGGTTAATATTCAAAGAGTAATATTTTTATGCGAAGTATGTGTTGAACTTAATGGGGAACACAAGTTATTTTATTATTAAATAACAGTTAAAATGGTATTTTCACAATAATTGAAAAGTATCTTTTTTTCTGTATTTTCATTGCATGATTTATATTAGAATAATATTCTGGAATTAGCATGATATTCAGATCAGTTCTTGCTCGAATTATCATGTTAATTTTACGTTGATCCGAGAATCTTTCTTTTAATTTTTTTTGAGCAAAATTTATCTTTTGGGTTGAAAATTCAACCACGGGGTAAAAATGATCATTTTTGTTGTTGTTGAAGGTTTATTATTTTATTCAAAAATTAATTTCATAGCTTAAAAATTTAACTGTTTTGTTAAAATTTTGTTATATTTTTTATAAATTCGTTTATTTTTTGTTGAAAATCAAATTTTTGAACTCAAGATTTAATTTTTCCATATTTGATTTAAAATTTACCTTTTTTAGTTGTAAATTCAGCTATTTGCTTGAAAATTTTTTATTTTGTAAAAACTTTGCCCACTGTGGTAGAATATTGATCTTCTTATTAAATAATTCACTTTTTTGGTTGAAAATTCATTTCCTTAGCTGCCAATTTAACTATTGGGTCGGAAATTCCTTTAAAAATTTAAAATTTGGTTGAAAATTCATGTATTTTGTTAAAAATTAATTTTATTTAGTATAAAATTAATATTTCTGTTGAAAAAATAAATAATTTCCTGAAAATTAGTTTTTGAATAAAAAAATTTTTCTAAACTGAAAATTGAACTATTTTGTTGAAAATTCATATATTTGGTTGAAACTATTTTTTGGTAGAAAATTCATCTTTTGGGTTAAAAATTCAACCATTAGGTTGAAAATTCATTTTTTTTGGTTGAAGGTTCATTATTTCAGTTAAAAATTAATTTCTTTGCTTCAATAGCTTAACTATTTTGTTGCAAATCCGTTTTTTTTGTTGAAACTAAAAATTTAACAATTCCATGTCTGGTTTAACATTTATCTATTTTATTTAATAATCCTGCAATTTGGTTGGAAATTTTTTTTATTTCGTTAAAATTTAATTTTTTTGGTCAAAATGAATCTTTTTGATTGAAAAATCATTTCTTTAATTGAAAATTAGCTGGTTTTTTGAATTAGAAATTAATTTTTTTTAAACTGAAAATTCAAATATTCCATTGTTGTCATAAATGTGTCTTTTTTGTTGACATATAATTTTCTTCTTCCAAAATTTCTCTGTTTGGTTGAAAATTTAACTATGTTGTTAAAAATTGATCTATTTTATTACAAAATTGTCTATTGGGTTAAAAATTCATTATTTCTTAAAGGCATTCATTATTTCAGTTGAAAATTAATTTTTGGCCTAAAAGTTAAACAATTTCGTTAAAAATGCGTTTTTTTTCAAAATGATTTTTTTCACTGAAAAAATAATTGTACCATTTTCGTTAGAAAATTAATTTTTTAATTGAAAATTTACTTCACGACTTTCTAAGGTTGAAGATATAAATATTTTGATACAAAATGCATATTTGACGTTGTGAATTCGACTTTTTGGAACAAAATTCTTCTTTTTTGTTTAAAAATTAATCTATTTTGATTACAGAATCAAATAATTAGTTAAAAATTCGTTTTTTATTCAATTTTTTTATCGAAAATCCAGCACTCTACTTGAAAATACCAAATTTAATTAAAAATTTTATTAATGATTCAACGATTTGGTAGAAAATTAAACTATTTATCTTTATGTTTGCAAATTTAAGTATTTCAGTTAAATATTTATCATTTTAGTTGAAAATTCATCTTCCTGTTTACAAATAAAACTACTTGATTGAAATTAAAAACACATGTAAAAAATCAATCATTTCAGTTTATAATGTATCTGTTACACTTAAAAATTCATCATTTTAATTGAAAATTCATAATTTCGGCAGAATTTCTTTCGCTGTGAAAAACTAATTTTTCTTAACAAAAATTTATTAATTTCATTTTTGGTTTAAGACTGATCTTTTTTTTTGGTATACAATTTAACATGCTGTTTATAAATTTATATTTTTCATTTAAAAATTCAACCATTCGGTTTAGAATTTATGTCTTTTGTTTAAAAATAGTCTTTCTTGGTTAAAAGTTCATCTATCTTGTTCAAAACGCAATATTTTTATTCAAAGAGTTAGAAATTTAAAACAGTTTAAATTGAATTTAATATAATGCCGTCATTAATTTTACCTAAGTATGCACTGAAATTTAAGCTTTAGAAGACAAAATAAAATTTTTTGATATAATTTTTTGAATTCATGGAGTTTAGAAAAAAATTCAAGAAGTTCTGCTTCTTTATTTAAAATGTGATCCCTAACGGGTTTACATGACCACCGCTTCTTAGAAGATCATCTACAACTTTATATCAGCTCATCTCTAGTATTTAAAATTATTCACAACTATTTACATTAATTCTTACATCTAGATCTTTACTTCTATGTTACATATACCTATGTCGAAAGAGTGAGCGAGCGATCGAAAGCAAGATCGAGAGATCGAGCGAGTGAGAGCGAGTGAGAGTGAGTGAGAGCGAGTGAGAGCGAGTGAGAGCGAGTGAGAGCGAGCGCATGCGCAACCTAACTACTTATACTACTATATAATATTTACTTACAGATCTTCACGCTTCTAATCTATGCGACTTCCGTGTCCTTTTTCCTTTCACTTCTCTTTTATCTCATTCTCATTTTACCATTTTTTCCACATCTATTCTTTCATTCTCTTTCATTCACCCCTCTAGCCCCCTCCAACTCCTCCATTCACTCCACACCCATTCCATCCTCCCCAAGAATCTT
>JAUELO010000012.1:13337649-13349826 GCA_032357855.1 Amphibolips quercusostensackenii
CACTTCAATGGAAAAGGTAGCGCCTGAAAACTCAAAAATAGTGAGAAATCTTCAAGCAGAATAATAATCAGAAAAGCATTATGCGGAAACAATTTCATTAAGAATAAATTTTAAAGGTCAGCCAAAAGAAGAAAGCAACGTCAAAATAAATTATTAACATATATATTCGCTTCGTGAGATCACGATTACATTTTAAACGGAAAATTCGTCTAGAAATTGATCTTTTTAAAAAAAACCCTTTAGGTTCAGCAAGATTATGCAGCCTTAAAAAGAAATCCGAGTCACGGATAATTTATCAGGTTATCCATTAATAAGACAGACATATTGAGTAGAAAGAAAGAAAAACATGTTTAAATAAGAAAAAACCTAGAGAGAAAAAATTTACTCAAAAAAAAGAAGAGAAAGTGGCTACATGGCTATGCGGGAGTCATCGCTGACCCATAGTTGCATCCGTACCTAGGCGCATAGAATTTTTTAAAGCCGTAACGCGTAGCAAGAAAAGGTCGTTGTAGCGGTAGATGAAAGGAACTTTGAGAAGAATCAAATTTAAAAAAGTCAAGTACGTAATATTAAGGGTTCCTTTCGTTTGTCGCCCACTACGGCTATTGGTATACATCATTCTTTAAATCTTAAACTTTTAAATTTGAATCTCAAAACACTTATAATTTAAAAAATTCTCAAATAAATGCTTAAGAATTTACAAATCAAAAAATTATAAACTAATGCTGTCAAATTCCAAAATCCTAATTCTTTAAAAGTTAAACAAGTTGAAAATTTCTGGTTATAAAATATTTATCCGCGCTATCATTTTCGTTGCTCCAAATTAAACAGTAAATCAATAAATTTGTTAATGTTCCAAATCAAACAATTCAGTTGAAAATATCAATTTCAGATGAGACACCCTAATATAACCTGCAGTTGTTGCAAAATTGTTCATTAAAAAAAAATTCTTATAATTTTTGAATACGGAATTGTTGGGAAAAATATTAATGTACAAATTTTTATATATAAGATTTGATAACATTAAAATAAAAGAGACAAAAGAAAAAATAAGGAAGGTGATTTGCAGGTTGCCTTCTTTTGCTTTCCTCTTTTTTTCTTTCTTGCTTGTATTTTTTGATATAATGCATAGTATTTGTTTTAACCGTGAAAAATAACATTAAATGTACATTATTAAATTTTTAGTAATTTCAAACTAGATATAATAAAATGTTTAATGACAAAATTATTAACTAAAATATATCTGAAAATTAACTTTAGCCAGTTCTAATAAGACACATAGTTTTTATTTGAATCGTGAAAAATGGTAATAAAAGTAACAAACTAAAATTAATAAAAAACTGACACAAGATACAATAAAATGTTTAACGGAAAAAAAGCATAATTCAATCGAGTGCGAAGTTCGAGGCACGTGATGAGAATGTATCAGTTAAAGCCTAAAGAGCTTTAACAAAAGAAAATTCACAATCACTTACTCACATGTATGTCAATTATGGTATTCAATTGCGCAAGTTTTTTCTCTGGAGAAAGAAGATGTAGTTTTTGCCGTTTCTGAAGTGAACTGCAGAAATCCGTCTTTTAGAAAACAATTTATTTCGTCTTTTGTGACTTTGACTCAAAATGATTCAACCAATTCTTTTTCATATTGCCAAGCTCATTGGACCTTTCAACCGAAATGAAACCTTCATTTATTGGATTTTCCGGTGGGGTCTTAAACCAAAAAACCAGTTCGGATCTGACCATACGTCATTTCGCATACCACTATTTTAGATATTTTAAAAACAATTTTGAAGTTTTGATTCCAAAAGTGAAAATTTCCAAACTTTTAAGCATCAGCTTTCGCATAAAAAAGCAAAAAAAAATTTTGAATTGATTTGCGGCAACCTCTCCTGTCCCGCACCGCAAACATAAGGCCTTTTTTTGATTCTTAAATACAGGGATTAAGCAAAAAAAAAATTTTCTCAGAACGCAATAACAAAAATGGCGTGTTTTCATGCCTACATAGACGAATTCAAAAATACGCGTTTCGAACGGTGTCTGTCGTTGCGCTGGCCAAGTTACAAAATAGGGTTGAGTAAGCACACGCGTGACGTAGAAAAAAAAGAGCACGATATGTGCATGTCTCCATATTTTCGTAGCGCTTAAGAAAGACCGTGGTTAACAAAGATAGAAAGAAAAATCATAGAGGATGGCTGAGTCGATGTTTTTACCGAAGAGTGTAGCGTGCTGTGCGACCTAATATAGTTTCACCTTCTTCCACATCATTTATGATTTTATAATTAATACTTTTGTGCGTGCCTTCACCGACTAGAAACGCCACTTTGCGTTTGTCTGTGGTGGCATAAAAATACGCCATTTATGATTTTGTTCTAAAAAGTATCGTTCATGACTCCTGTCAACAAAGGGCTTTTTTAAAACTCGTGCAATGTTTTTGTAACTCGTCTGCAGCTAGGGCGCCTACGGCGCCCTTCTCTACGACTCGTTACAAAAACATTGCGCTTGTTTAAAAAAAATCATCTGTTGACACTAGTCACGAAATTGATTAACAGGGCATCGGCGAAAGATTAAGCCTTGAGAACGATATAACATTAATTTTTTATTGCAATTATTAGTTGCTTGTAGCATTTTAATCCTACTGTAGATCACAAACAATATTTTATATTAGTTCTAATTTTTTTTTTATTAAACTAATAGTTTGGACGATAAATGTCTACAAGTAAAGTTTTAAAATTCTTTGAGATTGGACGATTATAGCCTACGGGAGATCCGTTTATTTCTTCTCGAGTCATATCTGTAATTTCGCCACTGTACATGTTTATTTTTACCCGTTTTTCCGCGTCTTCTTTTTTATCTCTTGGTGCATATAATCCACGAAGATATGTATAATTACCCTCAATTATTGCAAATACGTCACCACTGGGCGTGGATAATACAGTTTTTTCTTTAGTTGGTATGGGCTCAAGTACCCGATATTTTCCTTTCAATTTAATTGGTTTATCGAGAGGAAAAGCGTATTTTTGAATTTCGAATATATAGCTTGGATCTGCGTTGCAAATAAGCCGAGCATACTTAAGTTGTTCATTTTTTAATGTATATATACGTAGAGAAGTCTGTTTGGCAGAAGGAGACCTCGATCTGATACGGAGATAAGACTCGGTAGGAGGTGATCTGGAGCCGGTATAAAAAGAAGGCTTGGCAGGAGGAGCAGACCTGAACAAAGGAGCCAGAGAATGAGGTCTGAAAGGCGTAAGATACTGTTCAGAAGAATTATTTATGTCTGAAGGTGTAGAGCGAGGAACATACGGTAGTGGTTCGCCATTAGGTAAACATTCAAACAGTGAACTCAACTCTGCAACAAGAAACAGAGGATTATATTTTTTTTGTCTATTCTCCTCCGGTATACTTGTGCTTCTAGCATATTTTTCTCTTCTGGAGAGACAATCATCAACCCATTTGGTGAACAGAAATCACACGATTACATTCAGAAGCTTAAAAAGGGATGGTTACGTTTCTCCCTGGGTAAAATCCTTAAAGCTCTCTCAGGAAAAAGCCCCACGCCTTACGAAATCTTTTTAACACACACGTTCTGTATTTTCCCGTAGTAAATTTATATTAAATTCTCATTCATTTCAGACAAATACAAATAGAGTTTTAGAAAAAGCAATTAGGATAGGATGCGGATTAGGTCGAATAATTTGTAATTTGCGTTAAGCTTAAAAATGTAATTAAAATTATTGATATATTAAATTATTATATTTACCAATAGAATTAAGGACAACTACCAAGGATAAGACGAGATTATTAATAATCATCATATTTTTTAATAAGAGAAAGAACTAGTTAATGAAAAATTTGATTACAAATGCAACTCTCAAATATTATAGTGCTAAACTAAATGTTATAAAACATATATTTGATAGTCGTTATTTCATCGAATATAGGCGTCAAGTTTGTTCTTATCAGATATTTACATTTCACTAGCCAGTTTCAAGCAATAAAATGCAAATAATAAATTAGTTCAAACTGATATCACGACTGTAACCGATTGTTTAAAGCTTTAAAAAACAAATATATATTCTACAAGATGTTTTATACGAATTGGAAAGAGGAATTTCATCATTTTATATTGCTGGCGAATAAAATTTATGATCAAGTGTTCCAGAAAGTAATCAGAGAAAACGAAGTTGGCTTGAAGCAAAAAAAAGAAAAAACAACATAAAATCGAACTAATATTTAACTAATGTTTCGAAGCTTTCTATTTAAAAAAATTCATTTTGGAAATAAACAATTCTCTAAATTAAGAAACGTGGCTTTTCATGTTTTGAAAAAGTTATGTCATGCCCAATCCAATCCTTTTGCATTTTTTTTATTTCTCAATCATCTCCAATACAACAGCCTGTAGCTAAAAATTATTTGTTTCAATATTTAACCCTGATTCAAAATTTTATGAATTTTAAAATTCTAAAATCAAACATAAGAAATTTTAAAAAAATTTCGTTCAAGTGCTGAATGATATGCATCTTGTTGTAAAAATTTGTATTTCTATAATGGCTAATTTGCATAATTATGCCAAGTTTTCAAAAGTCGCTCGACGGGGGTATTGCGTTTAATTTCAATGAAAAATATGTTAAAAACATTTTTGGGTCTTCCTGCGCAACCGATTTTAAGAAATCCATATGCGTGCATTCAACTATTTCTGCAAAGAAATCTAGTTCAGAGAATGATTTTTAGCTAGAATTGTGAAGAATAACTGCTTAATTTGAATTAAAGACTGTTTAGAATTTCAATTTTTAGTACACAATAATGAACAAGATTGAGATTCTATCATAGAGTTTTTTCATACAGGTTTAACATAAACATAAACATTTTGTTATTTGCTTATAGCTCGCATTACTGGTTTCTGCTTGTAAACTAACGGTAAAAACCATTATGAGAAATATTCAGGAATGTATCCAGGGAATAGAAACCTTGTGAGTTTTGGTTTTGGATAATTCTAATTATTCTCTAGCAGATCCAATTATTTTTTCATTAGTAGTAACTATCGGTTCAGTTAACATGCAAAAAGTGTAATGAAAAACAATCGAAAATTTTATTTTTGAGGTAAACAAATTCATGTCTTGCGAATCTAGAAAAATCATTATAAAAAATCTGACCGCTACGTGGGTACAATCTCATCAGGCGCTATGCACGCGCCTCACAAGTTTTAGCGCGCCTAGGGCTCGCGTATGTTAAAATTCGCGCTTCGCTTGTTTTTGACGCGTTTTTGGTCTGTTATTTGAAAAAATTTAATTTTGTGTTAACAATTTTTTGTTTCGAATTTCTTTTGCTTTTGTCGTTTTTCCCAAAATTTAATTTTTTCATTGTTAATATAGCTTTTACGACTTAAAGGAAAACCAAGCGTCCTCTCCAAATTAATTAATAACAAATATGTATATCCTTTTGTAAAGCATGATGTTTGTCCTTATTTCTTTTTTCGTATCTTGCATAGCTTAACCGCAAAGTGGAATTTTTGATAATTCATTTTTTTTGTGCGATAAATATTTGAATTTTCGATTTCTCAAAAAAAATTTTAAAATGTTATGATGATCTTCTGGGTCTTTTAAAAAGCAATGTTTTTCTTGTCTTGGCTTTTTGCACATCGTGCGTTGCTTGGCCTCAAATTTTTTTTAGCGATTTATTTTTAAAATTTTGTAAATGCTATAATCTTAATAATTTTCTTTTTATCAAATAAAGTCATTGAGATAAATTGTTAAACTTCCTGAGAATTACAAATTGCCGCAAATAAAATTATTAGATTTTGAAGAAATAATTTAGAAAATTTTTACAATGCTTCACCTTTTGTAATTTTTGTCTAAAATAGCTGGCTAACAAACTCGTCCTTTTTTTAACGGTCTTATGAAGTGTGCTAAAGGGCAACCATAGGAAAATTATTATAGGCCTATACTAATTTTTCTATGGTATTTTTTCGAAAGGGCAGTTTCTAATTCTCAAAGAAAGACGAATATTAATTTTTTCTTCTAAATTCATTTTTTAGAGCAACTTTTTTTTTATCTGTTTCCAAAAAAGAGGCTAGGGCATTAGCGAAAGATGAAAGCCTTGAAAACTATAATACATTAACTTTTTATTGTAGATACGAGTTATTTGTAACATTTGGATTCTATTTTAGAACAATAACAATATTATATGTAAATGTTACATTTTTTTAAGTTCACTAAGGATTTGGATGAGAGTCAACTACAATTACTGTTTTGAAATTCTTTGAGATTGCGCGATGATTGCCTAAGGGAGTTCCCTTAATTTCTTCTCGAGTCATATCTTCAATTGCGCCACTGTATATGTTTATTTTCATCCGTCTGTCAACATCACTTCTTGTATATATACCACGAAGATATGTATTATTTTGCTCTAATATTGCAAGGACATCACCATTTGATGTTGATAATACCGTTTTTTCTTCAGATGTAATTGGCTCAAGTACCTGATATCTTCCTTTTAAAAGAATTTGTTTATCGCGAGGAAAAGTATATTTTCGAACTTCAAATTGCAGGTTTGGATGCGCGTTGGGAATAAGCCGAACATGTCTAAATTGATTAGGTTTAAAATTATTTATACGTAAAAAAGACTGCCTGGGAGGGGGAGACCTGGACCTGACACGAAGAGAAGACTCGTCAGGAGAAGACCACGTTTTGGCACGAAGAGAAGACTGGGAAAGTGGAGACCTGGATCTAGCACGGAGAGGAGAATCGGCAGGTGGAGAAGACCTGACTGGAGGAGACAACAAATAAGGTCGGAAAGGAGAAAGAGATCTTTCAGAAGAATTATGTCTGTCAGTGCGATAAGAAGGTCCGGAACGAGGAACATATGGAATAGGTGCGCCATTAGGTAGGCACTCAAACGGTGAACTCAACTCTGCAACAAGAAATAGAGGATTAAATATTTCTTGTTCATTTTTTTCCAGAATATTTAATTCTTTAGGTAAATAAATGGCGAAAGATCAAGAAAACACTCGCCTTTTTTACTTGATTTCTTTTTTTTCCAGTTGCATGCGTCCCGAAATAAAAAAACCCCATAAGAAAATTCAACTATTTTTGGTTGAAAATTAGTTATTTTTGGTTGTAAATAATGCTTTTAGATTTTTGTTTGAAAATTGCTTTCTTTGTTTATTAATTGTATTGCTTGTTTGAAAATTGTATTATTTTGTTACAAAAGCCTTTCTCAGAAAACCCAGAGGACGAAAAGCTAAATCGGATTGGTATTATATCCATTGTCCCTATTGATGTTATTAAAATGTTATAAGATTTGGATTGCTGCTCTATTTTTTTTGGAAAAATATTGTATGTTCTTGCGATGACGGTTTTATCGTCAAATAAAATGCTATATTCTGTTTCGATATAATGCTTAGCTAGAGCTGATCATGTAGAAGTTTTAGCCTGACTTATCTCTCATGTTCCTTTACACGTTACCACACCGCTCTTCAGGTTTCGCCAATATAAACGTTGCCACTAGAGCAAGAAATTTTATAGTCTCGTGGATCACTGCGAGAAAATACTTCCTATTTGTTCTATGATACACAGGATGTAGGGCAGAACAGTGGTCGTTTTTCTCTCACTTTCTTTAGTAGGTTGTGTTACATTGTTTTCTTTTTAGTGCATTTTCTTATTACTTTATCAATATGTTTGTTTGAGTAATCGTTTTATATAAGCATTTTAAATCCAAACACCCTCATAACATCCGTAGGGACAATAGATATAATACCAATTCGAATTAGCTTTTCGGCCTTTCGGTTTTTCTAAAAAAGACTTGACTGGCCAATCACGGTGGGGGGCTCTGAACAATCACAGGTTTCGTAGAGAGTAGATATAAGAACAAGGTAAGCTGAAACTTTAGTTTCAGCTTTGCCCTGAAGAAGTGAAATACAGTTTTCATAAAACGACGGCAAGATTCCAGAAACACTACCTTTTATTATAATAAATCATCATGAAAGCATTAAATCTATTCTTTGTTAAATCTTCATCAATTTTGTTTAAAATTTATTCTTCCTCTATGTAAGAATCTTATTCGATTGACGATTTAAATCTTTTGTTGAAAATTCGTATTTTTTGGTTGACGTCAACTGTTCTTGATTAAGGATTAAAGAGACTTACAATTAAGATATCAACTAGTAAAGTTGAAGACCGTTCCTTTAGCCGGAAAAGCTATGGTGACTGTCATTAGCAATTCGGAAGAAATAATTCTTATCGACTATTTGAAAAAAAGTAAAAATATTGCAAGTATGTACTACGTATCGTCATTAGACCGTTTAAAAACCAAGCTGCAAGAAAGAAGTCCATGATTGTCGCACAGAAAAGTCATGGTTCATATCATGAGAACGCACTAGCTTACTTCTCTGCAGCCGTGATTGAAAAATTGCTAAAGTAAGCGGTCCAACTTGTTTCGCATCCCCCCTTCTTTCTAGTTTGCATCCCTGGGACTATAACCTTTTTTCTAATATGAAGAAATAGCTAGCAGCAGAGGAATTATATTTAAACAAAAAGGTATTGCGTACACAAATGCTTGTGTTGCAAAGTTGGACAATTCGTATTATTCGGAAGGGATCAACAAACTGGAGCAGTTTTTGACGAAGTGCATAAGCCTAAAACAAGACTTTGTTGATAAATAACAATGTTTCTTTTCTGAAAATAGAGTAGTTCTTATTTTTGCACGGACATTTCAACACACCCTCATCGTTAAACATTTATTTCTTTAGTTGAAAATTTGATAATAACATTGCAAATTCCGTATTTTTTGTGACAAATTTATTTTTACAAACATTTTATTTTACCAATTTTTCAAAAGATTTTATCATTTTGAAAACTACTTTTTTCTAAGAATACTCGTAAATGTTAAAACAAATTCAAATTGTTTAAAACATTTCATTTCGTTTTAATATTTTATCTTACCAATTGAATCTTTAGAAAAATTAAAAAAGCGCATTACATCCTGTCTACCGATAAAAAGCATATGAAATCAGTAAAATAAAACATATATTTGAAACGATTTTAGTTTGTTTAAATATTGTAGTGTCTTTTTAGAAAACATAGCAGTGCCTGAAAATATTTTAATTTTTTTCAAAATAGCAGAAATCTCGTATAATATTTAGGGAAAATTAAATTGTCCAAACTATTTAAATTTTCTATAGAATTAACGAGTATGCGTTATTAACGTAAACTATATACTTAAAGAAACAAGCATTATCTAAATAGCTGTAAAACATTTAAACAATTTGCTTGATTGTTATATTCGATTAGAGAACTCATAAAGTATAAAAAAGGCGTTGTTTCGGAGACTAATAAAAATAAAAATATTTAAGCAATTAAAAACTTGGGACTTATAAGAGTGGTTTAAAGTTATTTACGCTTGAAACTTATGATTGACTCTTATTCTCTGACCGCTCACCAAAGTCTACTCACGTAATTTGTGAATGACCCCATAGGTGTGTACTATATGTAGATGTGAACATATGGTTCAATCAAGTATCAATAGGAACATTCCTTAATTTATTTCAACTCAAACAGAGTTTGGAAAAAAGCAATTAGGGTGAAATACGGATTAGGTCGGATAAATTGTAATTCACGGTATACATAAAAAAGCAAATTAAAATGATGTATGTATATATTATATTATTATATTCACCAATAGAATTGAGAATAACTGCCATGAATAATACGTTAATATAGAAAATCATCTTTTTTAATTAGAATAAAAACAAATAATGAAAAATGTAACTGATGAATATTTTAGTACTTCCATGGATTATGTAGTACGTATATACTACAGTCGTTATCTCTAAGATGACAGGCGTTAAGTTTGTTCTTCTCAGATATTTACAATTCATTAGTTAGAATCAAGTTTCTTCAGGTCTGATAAGATATGAAAAATTGGCACATTTCCAGTATTTTCTGGATTACTGCTCTGCCCTTTAACAACAAGATGAGTACTTTTTCTAAAATGAAACCGATAGGTTTAAGAATTGATTTTGAGCTATAATTGAGGAGAATATCTGCTTGAGTTGATTTAATATCAGTTTTAAATTTAATTTTTCGGTACAGAACTAAGAAAAATACTTGAATTCATTTGAATCTTACGGCAAAGTCAATTTCACATAGTCGGAATTTTTTGATTTCGAACTAAAACCAGGAAAAACTTTAAATTACACTGGAAATTGGAATCACGAGCACTTTGGGGCATTGCTTTTAGTGTCCTTTACCGTAAATCCAAACACCCAAAACATAAAAAGGCAAGATCGCTCAACTATTTCTCTTGGGTTTAGACGCATGTCGTAACCTAATGCAACTAACAGTCTGAGAGTGCGACCCATGAGCCATTTGTCACGCTTGACTGAGCATCCCCTTCCACGCCCTCCGCATCGTAAAATCTTGTGGCGATCACTTCTAGAAACGCCGTAAGGTCGGACTACATAATTCCAAGTTTTAGTTTAATTTATATCTGATTGCAAAGAACATTTCATCAGTTAAAAAAAAAAGGTAATAGACATTTATGAAAATGAAAATTCTGAGAAATTTATGAAAAATTGCAGACAATCTTTAATTTTTGTTAAAATGTATGCAAACTTACGAAAAATTGAGTGGTTCATGGTAATGTATAAAAATATCAGGAAGTTTTAGGAATGTATAAATAGATTAAAGGCATACATTAAAACTGAATGCTCTTCAGAAAAGACAATTACTAGAAACATTCCACGTAAGGAAGCTAGATATTTTATGTGTACCTCAATCAAAGAAAAACGGAAGCACCAGTAGAGCAATAGACAACAGGGTTTGAAACACAGACTTTAATCATGATCAGGAGTAGATAGTGTATTACATAGTAGTCAAGAAGTCGGTCTGATTATGGATGAGAGAGCATAACATCATGTCAAGGAGCACAGGCTTGTATCTTTTAGACTGTTGTGCATTAAAATGAAAGTGGTGATCAGACGATTATTAGACAATCATATATCATAGCGTCCCTTCTGAGACAATTTAAACAATACTGTAGGTACGTGTGTTCATGAGCAAAAAAGAATTCCACTAGGAAATATGAATGGATGGTTTGGAATCCAACGAATAGGGTCGGATAGGACGCTAGGTTATTTCGAAGACTGAAAACGAATAGTAACGGGGACAAGTTGATCAGCATATGCTTTGAAAAAAGATTGCTGATTAGGGGAACATAGGGCAAAACGAGACGATTTTGCTTTAAAATTTTTCTTCGCATGCTAAAATATTTTTTTTCTGCATTCAACACTGTAAGTGCCTTAGGCAGCTGATAATGTACTGAACCACAATATTTCCGCATTGAAAAAATGACATTTTCTACTTTTTTTATTCATTTTCAAAAAAAGTAAATAAAATGCATCATGCACGAAATTAATTAAAGATGACTAGACAAATATGTAGTGCAGTTAAAAAAACTCGTTACGACTTTAATTTTTCATTTTTTCTATGAAAATTACCAAAAGCAGGCCATACAAAACACGCGGACATGAATTCCGTCCCCGTACTGCTTGTCGAAACTTGCGCAAGACTAATGAGCCCAATTGTCGCACGAACTGCATCAAACCTACTGCTCGATCTAAAAATTCGCTTAGCTGCATATAAACCAAAATAAATAACAACGCGACAAAGTAATGTGCGCCCTGCTACATTTCGCTCGGTGTTCCGTTTTGTTCCTGCCCATTCTGTCACCAAAATACTTTTTCCAATACAACAAAAATCCTTATAGTACTCGCAATCGAAAACGCCGCAGCGAAAAAGAAGAGCTACCAAGTACACAACGGAATGGTACTGTAGCAATTTCAATTCAAAAAACATTTGTATTACTTACCTGTAGTTGAAAATCAGTCAAAATTACAATTGGACACAAAGACGGTCCATGCGTCTCACAATTTGAAAAATAACAACAAAATTATAACAAATTTACATGGGAAACTTCAGGAACGATTGAAAACAAAGTTCCTGCAGTTTTTATTAGATAGTGCCACACCACAGAGGAGACATAATCATTGTCCCACTTTGCCCCCGTCATCATTCTGACCCATGTTCATCTATGAGTACTTTGTTTAGTCATAAAACGATCCCCTTGTACACTTGGCGCAGAGGTGAAAATCACAGTATGAGTGACTTTGTTGGTACCGAT
>JAUELO010000012.1:13716416-13733927 GCA_032357855.1 Amphibolips quercusostensackenii
ATCTAAGGATGGTACTATAGAACGCCACCTCAAGGTAGGCCTAGTGGCGCCATCTCTTGGTCAGGCCGGAAACTTATAAATCCACCCTCGTAGGCCAAGCTTCGTGCTAAGCAGAACTTTAGCGTGCAGTGCTGTACAGAAAAAGATTAGGTGCTGTAAAGTGCAAAAACAGTGGAGGTGGTGACCCCCCTCAGAAAAAAACAATAAATGTGGTCAATTCGACACCCACATTGCAAAGCTCAAACAGGACTTGTGAAATGAGTAAAGCAGATATGAATATAGAAACAGTGGGAGACAAATATCCACAAAAGTTACAACAACCCAGATCCAGCAGAGGCTCCTAAAAATAAAACCACATAATAGAGAAGCAAATCGAAATAGATCAAAATCCACAGAAGACAAAATGCGATGAAAGCTTATAAGAAGACGGTTCAGCTCCTAGAACAAGATTATAAGAAAATCATCACGGATAGCAAGCAACAAAAAGAAACGATAGACAAGTTGATGAAAATCATAAACGAACAGTCGGAGAGACTAGAGAAGCTGGAAAAGATGCAGCAAGAGGATATTGACATGGAGGTGGAAAGCCAGGCCATGAGCAGCCGAAATGCAAAAAAAAACACCAGAGAACCAGATAGGGAAGCCACAAAATTATGAAATGGAGAAAGCCGACAGCGTCATCGAAAAAGAAGGGCCCAACAACAAAGAAGAAAGAAGAGAAAATAGCACGAACCAGAGTACAGCTCGAATAAAAAGGTACGAAAAACCACTGCCAATCGTGATCTTTAAGCAGAAGCAAGATATAGCGGTAAGCCTACTCAAAGAGTCATTAGAAAATGATAAATTCCATGTAAAAAGAGGAAACGCACAGAAACACACTCTATACACGGAAAATATAGAGGACTATAAAAAAGTGAAAAAGCAGCTTGAAGCTGCAGAGAAAAAATTCTTTCCGTTCACTCCTAAAGAAAACAAACCTCAGTCATTTCTTCTGAAAGGAGTAAATAATAATCAAGATATAGATGCATTATTAAACGAGCTGACAAAATACAATTCGAAAAACTCAAAATTCACAAAAATAACTAGATTTTAACCCCAAAATCACAAAATGAAAATAAAATCTTAACCTCTTACTAAGGGCAGATATCACCAGATAGCTTATCCTCAAAACCCCGCAATATTAATTTCATTAATAACCAAGTTACCGGATGGGGAAAGTTTAGAAAAAGGGATCATACCCAATGTAAGAATTGCCAAAGACTAGGTTATGTAGCTTCAAACTGCTGTCTCAGCTATAGATGCGTTAAATGTAGCGAAAGTCACCAACCGGGAGAATGCAAACTCTCGAAACCCACGAACTTGAATGAAAAAAAGTCGAAAGTTTATTGCGTAACTTGTAAAAAATTCCGACATCTGGCCTCATACAGAGGGTGTCCAACACAATTAGAAATTGAAGATAGAATCAATCAGGAAGGTTGACACATGAAAGAAAGAAGGATCACCAAAAAACGTATGGTGAATAATTATGTCACAATAGGAATCTCTTTCTCTAGTGTGGCACAGAACAATGGTCCAGAGCAAAAGGGTCAAAATACAACTTAAACACATACACTCCACATCTTAAGCAGTACAAAGAATAGACAAGAAAGTCCACAAGCAACAGAAAACTTAATTACAATAACCTTACAACTCCAAAAATTAACATCGATAGTGAACAAAAACACACAAAATATAGACGAATTATTTCACATGCTTACAAACATATTCCAAACAATGAACAATAATAATTTACAATTAGAAAATAAGGTAACGATTAAAACAATTGAAATGATCTTATAAATGTAAACTCGATTATACAAAATAACAAAAGAGGCAGCCTGTTAAACTTTTTAACAGCCAATTATTCAGGCATATTAGCACTAAGTGAAACTAAACCAAACTCAAAAGATAAAATAGAATAAAAAGACTACAATATTATCAGAAGAGATAGACCTAATTCAACACAAGAAGGGGGCGTAGCACTATTAATAAAAAACTCTTAAAATATCAACGAATGATTCTATCTGAAGCTGAACACTTTACGATTTCAGAATTGATAATCATTGGTATCCAATTAAGAAACAACCAATCACTGTAAATCATAGCAGCCTACGCAGCCTACGGGGACCGATTAAGTTTCAATGAAAAACTAAATACTCTTTTTCAAAAGCTCAATCTAGATAGTCCAAAAAACTATTTTGTACTTGCGGAAGATTTAAACGCCAAGCATACGAGCTGGTTAAATAAAACATCAATATCAGAGGAATATTTTTGTGAAACTGGATTGATAACAACAAAATCAAATATAAATTTTAATTATATAGCCCTAGTTTTCCCTCTTTTCCCAGAGGAGATTCCTACTCAAATTTGTGTATAGCGAATAAAAGGCTACAGATAGGTTTAGTTGAAAATACCTATAAACTAGATACTCTGAACTATGATAGCGATCATAACGCGATCCAAGTGAGGATACGCCATAACAATGGCACTCACTTCTTACTAGAAAAAATGAAAGATCCACATAAATTTAACTACAAATAAATTATTGAAAAGCATTCTTAAATTTGTTTAGAAAAAGATTATATAGCGCACAAACCAAATAATAGAAATTTATTTAACGAAGAAATAGAAATTTATCTCAGAGGTATAAATACAGCAACAAAAATAGCTACAAATAACACAATACCTAAAATCAAAGACAAAAATTCCGTAGAATGGTACCAACCACCACTTATTATAAAACTTCATCAATCAAAAAGCTCGCTCGTCTCAAGAGTCAATAATATATATAGAAAATTCAATGATCATAAAGACAGAGAACTAAATTACTGAAAAAAAACTTCTAACAATAAAAGCGCTTCTCAAACAAGAATGTCTGAAAGCCATCAACAAATACTGGTCAGTGAAAATAAGTAAAATACCGGTCAACAACCCAAAAAACATGTTCCCACAAGCTAATCAACTCTTCAGGACAAAAAGCACGGTAACCATCCTCGCATTAAAAATTCAAAACTAAAACCTTTTTTTAATACAGGAAGCGCTTGTAGACCTAGAAACACTTTTAAAGAATAATTCAGATACATTTTTGATAACAAGGCAAGAAGATAAGCTAAAAATGATTGAAACACAGTTTAAAAATATGCACACCAGGTACCTCTATTTGGGAAGAGAAAGGCTAAGCGAAATCATCAATAAGGCGGTAACGGACTCAGAAAAAGAATCAAAAGAAGACAGATAACATAATAAAACAGTACTCACCTTCAGTAAACACTCAAAAGCAGATGATCTAGAGTTACTAAACAAACAAATTTTAAGTTTCTTTACATCTTAAACTAGATTACAGAACATATTTCACAAACTAAACAATAAAAAATCCACGGGTATAGATATCATACCGAATGTAGTCATAAAACATACCACACCAAAAATAATGGATGATTATTGCATTATCTTTAATAATATGTTAAATAATAGTTTCTTTCCTCCACAATAGAAAAAGTAAAAAATCACTCTAGTACCGAAAAAGGGGATGAAAGCATCAACCCTGCAGATTTCAGACCCATAAGCTTATTACCAAACACAAGCAAAGTCTTCAAAGTCATGGTCAGTAACTCAGTAACGCCAATAGAGACGTTAAGAAAAACTGTAAAACCTTTGGAATTAAGGAGGATAAAAATGGAGGGGAACAGGTCCCAAACAAAACAACAGTTAAATATCTGGGAGTTAACATAAACTAACACATATATTTTAACGAACATGTCGAAATTCAGCTGAAAAAGGCAACTAGAGCATTCTTAATGTTAAAAAGCTTATTTTATAATAAGCAATTGAATCATAAAATAGAAGTAAATTGTTATGTTATAATAATAATATTGAAATAGGGTTGCCCCATTTGGTACAGCTTAGTGCAGCTATGATGAAAAAACTTAGAATCTTTGAAAGAAAATGTTTACAAGCATGCTTAGGAAAATACAGGTCTACAGAATCGAATAACCAAAAATATATATCGAATGAAAAATATATAATATGGAAAATATTATAATTTAGACTCACGAATGTTATAAATCTCATGCAACCATATCGTGAACACTAGAAAAGTAACAGACAACAATTTAATCTTTGGAACTTACTATCCGAATGACACTTCGAAAAACTGATAAAAACCAAATTTATATCACCAGAAGCATTCATATACTCAGACAAAAATGAAAATGTATCCAGGATGAAAATAATATTTCAATCATTTATCACTATAATAGGAGAAAAGAAGAAAAAGAGATCCTATATGACAAGAACTTATACACACTTAACGCTTATTGGATGACAGTCACCAAGAGAGAACCCACGCTTATTGGCTAGCGGCGAAGCAGAAGGGATGCTTTAACCAAAGTTTAAAACTAGATTATTAAAAGAAAAACAAAGCAATGTATATAGACAGATAATACGCATAATTAAATATAAAAATTCAGACAAATAGATTAGAATATCTCAATTACCTATGTAGTCAGGTATTAGATAGCTTTGATATTGATTAAAAAGTAAAAACAAATTTAGACGTTAGGTAATGTCAACTCATATTACAAAAAATCATTAACGATTCCCATGCTAAGCAAAACATTCACTTCATTTTATGTAATGTCAACGGCCATACCAGGCTGAAAGCACCAGTTCTCGTCTGATCACTGAAGTTAAGCAGCGTTGGGTGCGGTTTAGTACTTGGATGGATGACCGCTTGGGAATACCGCGTGCTGTTGGCATCCTTTTTTTGTTGTTATGATTTACTTCTTTTTTATAATTTGTTATTTAATTTTTATGTTATCTTACGAATGTTGAAAATAAAGTCATCTCTACTTGATGTTTTAACTTTGCAAATTGGATTGTTTTCTAAAAACATTAATTCAGTTTTACTTTATTTTCAGAATACACCTGAGCCTTGAATTAAGAACAGTTTCTGGGAGTACTTGCAAATAGCCTTGATCCTAAATTGGGGCAATCAAAACTAAACAGTCAGAGCTGTATGAACTACTTTTGTTGGATTTTTTTGAAATAAAGTGAAAAATGAATTTTCTACAAAAGAGAATTATTTAGGATTTTGTTGATTGTTTAACTAAGGAAAAAATTATTTTTTTTTAATTTACAAAGAAATGCATTTCTGATAAAGTATTTCAATTTTTCAATTAGTAGTTAAATTTTTGGCCAAAAACTTGACCTATCGACACAATAATGATAGTCAAATTTTTATTCAATAATATTACTTTTATTTAAGTGATGAACTTCGTAGTTTTTTCAAAAGAACAAGTAGTTCTATGCAACTTTTTTGATTATTAATTAATAATAGTGTAAGATGAAAACAGTTTACAGGTTATTACTGTAAAATTCTTGTTTAAATTCTTTAATTGGTAACGGTAATAGGTCCAACACTGATTAAATGCTTATGCACACATTTTTTTGCGAAATTTCATGCATTGTCGTTTGCTTATCAATTTTCGGTTATCTACGTTCCTTCGGCATTTTAAAAAGTAGTCAGAAAAATTCTAATCGAGACACCTCGATAAGCACTAAAAACAAACTGACACGTATACTGACAGATGATCGAATTATCCACTGAGAGCAACTACCCGCTTTTATGGCTCTGCTACTGGTGGCGACGCATTATTTACGAACTTCCCTCGACCCCGCGAGCTGGAAAACTTCTTGAACCAGCATTTCGAAGAATTACTAAACCGGAGGATCCTCAACCAAAGCTCTGGTGTATCTAAGAAAACATTAAAGATCTATAAAAAATTCTGAAAAAGAAAAAATTAAAAAAGAGATAATTTGTCATAAAAAAGATACCAAATCCTTTTTTTGGTAACTTATCTCTCTTTTTGAAGATGTTTTATTTTATTTCTATGTCATCTTAAATATGTTGAAAATAAAATCATGTCTATTTCACTTTGTAACCCGGTAAATGCAATTGTTTCTTGAAAACATTTACTTAATTTTATATAATGTCAACGGCCATACCAGGCTGAAAGCACTAGTTCTCGTCTGATCACTGAAGTTAAGTAGCGTTGGGCGCGGTTAGTACTTGGATGGGTGACCGCTTGGGAATACCGCGTGCTGTTGGCATCCTTTTTTTTCTTCTTATAATTCATTTTCTTTTATAATTTGTTATTTAACTTTTATGTTATCTTAAAAATGTTGAAAATAAAGTCATCTTCATTTCACTTTATAAACCTGCAAACTGGATTGTTCTTCAAAAACATTCAATTAATTTTACTTTATTTTCAACATATTTAAAATGAAATAAAGTTCAATAAAAAATCTAAAAAAAAAGCAATTTTGAAGAAGATAGATAATTTGTCATAAAAAGGATGCCAAATCCTTCTTTTGGTAAATTGTCTCTTTTTTGAAAATGTTTCATGTAACTCTTATGGTATCTTGAATATGTTGAAAATAAAATCATCTATATTTGACTTTTATCCCTGAAACGGGATTGTTCTTTGAAACAATTCACTAAAATTTACACGTATACCTAAAAAATGACAAAGAAGTTTTCTGAAATCGAAAAAAAGTAGAAACAATAATGGATAGTATTTTCATACCAAAAAAAAAAAGAAAAAAAACGACAATTCTAAGAATGGAAAATAACATCAAGATTTGAAAGCGTATTGGATCAATAATTTAAACGCAAAACAAATTCTCGACACTGGAAAACTTACGTAAAAATTTTGTTGAATAAAAACTACTATTTATTTGTCTAGTTAAAAAAATTATTTTTTTTTGGGAGGAAAAATTTGAAGGTTTGCTTTTTTTAGAATGACGAATTAATAAAATAAAATTTTTATGTTGAAACTTTCCTAGGAAAATAAAAGGAAAAAAAACCTGGAAAAGCTGCAAATACAAAGGAAACACCTCTAATAGTGTTGCATGGCAGAATTTTTAATCACAGTCACTTGGTGAACAAAATCAAAGATCTGAAACAGGTAGAGTTTTTTATTGAGTATCATGTAAGTTTTACTGAGAGATTTACAACATTTGACAGTGACTATCAACTGCTTAAAACTACATGGGAAAACACTAATGTCCCATTTTACACTTACACAACCAAAAACGAACAAAGAAGAACCTATATTTCAAAAGGACCACACCATAATGTGAATAAGGAAGAAATTTTGAAAAAATTGAATGATTTCTAATTCTCAGCTTCAAATATGAATCCAATTGAAAACACGAAAATGACAATATTTATGGTAAAGTTTCCATCTACAATAAAAGTGAACGACCTGAACTAAAAAGTACATCACCTTGACTGCACGAAAGTGTTCTCAGGATACTTTATAAACAAAAAAAGATTATCACAATGTCACTGATTTCAGAAATGGGGACATGTGCCAACCAACTGCTTGCTGATCAAGTATGCATAAAATGTGCAAAGAGTCATCTAACGAAGAAATGCAACAAACCAAGAACCGATTCTGCTAAATGGGCTAACTGCGCTGAACCTCATCCAGCAAATGCAACGACCTGTAAAGAATACGTGAAAAGATTAGAATTGTTTTTCAATCATCAACAGAAAATCTCGAACATTAAGGAAGAATCAAAAGGAAACCTGAAAAGGACAATCCCAAATCTACTCGTAGATCGTCAGAACGCTCGAAAGTTTACTCCTTTGAGGAAACCATCGTCTGCTCTCAACTTGGTAAGTTCGCAGCCATGTACACCAAGTGTATTATCTCAGGACATTTTGAAATCTGAGAATCTTAACTTAAAATCACTTTGGAGCTTTAATAACGATCTTAATGAATTAACAATGCTCATACGAGAAATAAATCAAATTAAAGAAATGTGTAATATCTTAAAAATGTGAAGAGCGGTTAAAGAACTTAGAATTAGTCTTGAACAATGCCAAACACCAATAGATAAGTTTTAAATTTTGTAAAATTTGCTAAAACTGATAAAAATGATAGATGTAATTAATATTTGTAGCTGGAATGCAAATGGTATAAAAACCGAATGGGAGATCTGCTTGAATTTATTGATAGTTTCAATATTGACATTTGAATGATTAATGAAACAAAATGTACGTCAAAAGATAAATTGAAAATCAGAAAATATACGTGCTCAAGAATAGATATAGAGTAAATAGCGCAGGTAGAGTAGCTATATTTATAAGAACTACCCTTTCATACAGGGCTGTTAAGATCTGTGATTCTATTACGTTAGAATGTATCTGCATAAAGTTAGTTAGTGATATCCATAGAGTAGTTGCATATAATAATCCTCGTAACGAATTTACAAGCACAGAAACTCACAAGTTGTTGAATATAGGTAGATGTTATATTGTTTGGTGAGCTAAACGCTAGAAATAAAACTGGGAATTTTCATGTAGGAAACACAAAGAAATAAATTCCCCTTAAAGGGATTTATTTGCATTGTAAAACGGTATTGTTGTGAGAGGCCGGTTTTTTGATAGAATGTTTATATTTTGTTTAATAATCAAAAACGTGAGATCTATTTTTCTGTAATGCGGTGACGCTCAGTAGAAGCTGTGTCTGCATTTTCGCTGGGTGCCAGTTCACCCTCGTCGAAAGTCAAGGAAGGCTATATTCTCGGGAGCGAGTTGAATTGCCGGGATCCAATGACCCTTCTATTGTTATAAGATTAGGGTTGGTTAGAAAAACTGACTTTGTGAAATCATTGATTGATTAAATTTTTATTCAAAGAATTAGTTCATTTATATAATTATAGGAAAGTGAAAAAAAGATTCCTGAAAATCGGTTAATATTTGCAGCAATAATGAAACTTCTAAAGTGCATACGAAAATATGAACAGATACACCGCACAGTGGGAGAAAATGCACATTTTTTGTTTAAAGAAGTCTGCAGACTTCAATTTTGCCCTGATTTGCAATTCTTTTTTTTTGTAGTGTAGTGCGTTAATTTGAAAGATCTCCTCGGTCACAGATTTGAAAAATTTTTATTTGCCTCATAAGGCAAGGATACTCCCAGAATACAAATGATTTTATTATTGTATGTTTCAATTATTATAAACATATTAAATGAACAAATAGACAAATGTTGTAGTTTTTGTTGGAAAAGAAACATTTTCTTAGCTTGAAATACTTAAAATTTTTATAAAAGTGAGTCTTAATCACAAATTCTATAGAAATTATGAATGTTGGAAATGTCTACAAAAGAATGTTTTTACACCACAACCTCTTGAAACTTTTGTGAAAGATTTTCATTCACTATTTTCATGCAAATTTTACAATAGAACATTTTTATTATATAATGCTATTAATTTATTTCAAATAGCACAGCATTATCATGTATTTACAATATATTGCAATTTTTTTTCGGACAAATGTTCTTATCTGAAAATATAATTCATCATTTTAGCTGACTGCCTAAAAGACTGTCCGAATGCTATTAAAATAAATTCTCTAGATCAGCGAAGGCAGATTTTTCGGAAAGGTAATTAAGAAAACTCTGCATTTATTGATTTCAGTTGTTTATAAAATTAAAAAATAAAATTACATACTTATAATTTTTAAGAATATCTGCAGTAACTCAAATGCACATAATATTTACTACTTATATTTTGAACCCCATATTTTCATTCAGTTACATATGTACAAGACCACAAGATGAAAATGATGATTTTTATCGACCGACGGATAAACATATTGCGAAAGGTGTTTGATAATACGTTAACTAAGGTATGGACCCTATGCTTACTACAAAACTGTTCATTTGTTCAGCAAGTTTTAGTATTCGAATAACTAAGTCTTCCTAATCAGTAGTTTATTGACACAATTCATTTATTTGTATAATTACAAGAAAGTGAAAAAACAGTTACGAATATCTATTAAGATTTGTATCTGCATTTGATCGACGACTGTTAATTAAGATGCAGGAAGTAGGTGTCAACTCTTCGGCACATTCCTTTCGGCACACCATTTTTTTATTGTATTGCGCTAATATGAAAGAGTACCTTGCTCAAAGATTTTTGTATTTTCATTTGCACGCTTACTCGAAGTATGAGAAAATCCCGGTTTTACGCAAAACATTTATTTAATCTTCAATAACGGTTGACATATGATTTACAACTAAGGTAATAATTACATGCTTCAATTATTGTAAAGGAATATAATTAACAAATAGCCAAATATTGTAATTTTTGTTCAAACAAGAAATTTTCATGGCTTAAAAAGTTTTAAAGTGTTGTAAGAGTGATTTTTGAGCACGATATCTGAAAAAATTAGCATTTATCATTGTTATAAAAAATTTGTGTGCAAAAATGTCAAATTCGTGAGTTTTTTAATTTTGGATTTCCCCTCATTCTAATTAATGCAGATATTCATAAAAGGAATATATCTTTAATTACATTGTTCAAAATAATAATTCTTATTATATCTTTTTTTCAGAATTTGTGATTAACAATCACTCTTACAATAGTTATAAGTATTCTAAGATAAAAAATGTTTCTTTTCCAACAAAAACTACGATATTTGTCTATTTGTTAATTTAATTTGTTTATAATAAATGAAACATACAATAATCAAATTCTTTGTATTCTAGAAGTATCCTTGCCTTAATAGAAGATGATTTTATTACATGAAAACCGTTATTGAAGAGTAAATAATTATTTTGTTCAAAATCTCGTATTTCTCATACTCTGAGTAAAATTAGTGAATAAGCAAACGAAAATTAAAAAGTTTGTGACTAAGCAGCTCTTTTAAATTTAACGCGCTACACTTTCAAAAAAAGGCATTGCAAATCAGGGCAAAAGTGAAGGATGTAGACTTCTTTGAACGAAAAAAGTGTATTTCCTTCCACTGTGTGGTGTATCTGTTTATATTTTCGTATGCACTTAAGAAGTTTCATTATTACTGCAAATATTAACAGATTTTCATAAATCATTTTTTTTTACTTTCTTATGATTATATGAATAAATGTATTATGCGAATCAAAATTAAATTAATCCATGATTTCGTAAAGTCAGTTTTTCTAACCAGCCGTAATATCATAACGATAGCAAAGTCATTGGATCCCGGTAATGCAACTTGATCCGGGGAATATAGCCTTCATTGACTTTTGACGAGGGTGGACTGGCACCCAGCAAAAATGCAGACGCAGCTTTCATTGAGCGTCACTGCATTATAGAACAATAGATCTCAAGTTTTTGATTATTGAACAAAATATAAACATTTGATCAAAAAACCGGCCTCTCACAGCAAAACAGAAGAATATTTAGAAGACGTATGTAAAAAATCATATAAAAATATTCAACTGTCAGGCCAGAAACTTGCATACCGTTTTAAAATGCAAATAAATCCCCTTAACAAGGCAAATAAACATGTGTTTATTTTTAACATTTTTAACATAACATAAGACTTGAATAATAAATTATAAAAAAAAAGAAATAAGTTTTAACATAAAACAAAGGATGCCAACAGCACGCGGTATTCCCAAGCTGTCACCCATCCAAGTACTAACCGCGCCCAACGCTGCTTAACTTTAGTGCTCAGACGAGAACTGGCGCTTTAGTTTAAGTTTTAAAATTTGTTTAATAAGTTGCCAATATTTACACATTTTTACAGAATTTTCATAACAAACAATGAATAACATTTCAGAAACCTATGCTACTAAAGACTCACTGGCATCAAAGTCACGTACAATTACTTATGCTTTTTTATTAGCATATAAAATTTTATATCAAACTTATTTCTAATTATTTATTCAGATATTGATTTACGTAGTAGTCAATTTATCATGCACAATTTAGTCTATCTTTGGTCAGAAAAGTGGCGTATAAAAACTGACCATACTTGAGTATTTTTGAGTATTTTAAGTAAAGTTTATATAATATAGAAGATAAAAATATAAAAATATACAAAAATTAACAGAGCTACAACTAAATAAAGAAACTCAGGAGAGCTTAATGCTAGTAAGCAAAAGAAAATCGCTTAATGCTTGTTTTTCCTAATACTATGAGTATTGAGAGAGAATTGGTCATAGAAAAATATTATCTACTTATAGATATGTATTAAATATTGTCAAATAATATGTGATCATTTCTCTCCGTCGATTGAACAACATATAGTGATTCATACTCCTTAGTGAATTTACAATGAAAAAGTTTATATTATGAGATATTATAAGAATTATAGGATCATCAAAGGTTATCTATTTGTCAAGCCAAAAATATTTCTCTTTATTTTGTCTATGTTTGGCTTTCTTTTCATTGTTTATTGTGCATGTTGTAAATCTTCATGCTTTGTGGGGAATTTTTGTGTCTAGGTTTTTTTTATATAGAATGGCTTTTTGTCTTCGTCCTTTCTGATAGTGGTAAATGATTGGTGCGTCATGTTTGTCTTGTATGTATCCGTTTTTGTCCAGATACATAAATGCTTCTGGTGGCATGTTGTTAGTTACTGTTATTTGTTACTTTACGTGTACTGGCGAAATGGTTTTTCGTTATTTTTAATATTTGTAAATCTATTTTGTTCATATTAGCTTAATTGTAAATTTTTTCCGTTGATATATACTTTTGGCATTCGGACTCTACTGAACTGTGTTTTCCTAGTCAGACTCTCAGGCATTTTCTTTCAAAAACTCTAAATTTTTCCATTATACTTGGACTGATGTTATACCAGATTGGGCAAGCGTATGTTAAAATTGGTCTTACTAATAACATGTAGCATCTCACCTTGATCTTGGGATTTAAATGTTTATTATAAACTAATTGTTTCAGTTTTGAAAATGATTTTTGTGCTTTTTCGACTTGAATGTCCGCATTTTTATTGAAATTCAAATATTGTTCTAAGTTAGTGCCTAAGTATTTCACTAATGTCTCATTAGGAACAGGCTCTCCCTCAGCCTTAGTTTCTTTTATTTGAAAAGTTTTCCATTCCTTTCCACGTCTCTACTGGCTGAACTAAGCGGTGGTCGGAAAAAGATTGTTTCGCATTTTTGAACATTTAATTTTAGTTTCTAAGTATAAAGATTATATTGAATATTTTCAAATAAATCTTGAAGCTCGTCTTGTATTTCTGATGCTTTTCTACCTATGATGTAAATTATCACATCATCAGCAGAGGCTAATGCTTTCTTGTGAGCTTCTATATTAGGACTATACATTTTTAATAACTCGTAAATAAAAATGTTAAAAAGAGGAGAAGACAGATCTTCTCCTTG
Organism: Amphibolips quercusostensackenii; assembly: GCA_032357855.1. Lineage (NCBI taxonomy): Eukaryota > Metazoa > Arthropoda > Insecta > Hymenoptera > Cynipidae > Amphibolips > Amphibolips quercusostensackenii. The sequence continues at coordinate 13,729,640 of JAUELO010000012.1, forward strand.
ATGAAGACCATTAAGTACTTTGAAAACTTGATCAATAGTTATATTGTCATCCGTGATTATAAAACTTTTCCTTGTTATCATTTCTTTAATAATTTCAATAAGGTGCTTGGGGAATTTTAGTTTTAAAAGTTTATAAGTGGATGGATTGTTGTCTAAATCCAAACTGGAATTGTGGTATAACTTTTGTCTCCTCGCATACATGCAACAGAGAGTCTCTTACTACAACTTCAAAAACTTTACTTATGTTCGGCAATAGACTTATAGTTCGGAAGTCTGCTGGGTTGATGCTATTAATTCCTTCCTTAGGTATAGGAGTTATTTTTTATTTTTTCTATTCGTCCGGAAAGTAGCTATTGTTTAACATATTATTAAATAAGATACAATAGTCGTACACTATTGTAGGTGTGATATGTTTTAATGCAATATTTGGAATGCCATCAATTCCTGAAGATTTTTCATTATTTAACTTCCTAAATATTTTGTTTAATGCTACGTTTAAAGGAAAGAAGTTCGGGCTTGATTCTTGTAATGCGATTGAATCGGTCCTACTGATTAAATATTATTCATTTATCCGTTTAATTTTTCAGTAGGCTATCTACATTGATTTTTGCTGTCTGTAAAAGTGGGATGTTTTGATTCTGGACTTTTAATTGTGAAATGGATATTTCACCTTTTGCTCTTAAAAATCTGATTAACTTGTGAAAACATATTCTTTGGATCATTTTCGGGAATTTTATTATTTTTTTCTGACCAATATCTACTAATTGACTTAATATACTCTTGTTTAAGGAGGGCTTTTGCTGATAAAGGTTTATTTTTCAGCAAATTCAATCTTCTGTTATCATGTGTCTTAAATTTTCAAAAAATGTTGTTAATTTTAATACCTATAGGGCTTTTTGTTTGTGCATTTTTATAATTAAAGGCCATTGATAGCATTCTACAGAATTTTTACTTTTGATTTTAGGCACTTTATTGTTTATAGCAATCGTTATTGCCGTATTTATATCTTGCAGATAAATTTCAATTTCTTCATCGGATGAATTTCTATAATTTGAAATATCCGAGATGTATTCTTTTTCTAGGCACTTTGCAAATTTTTCCTAATTGGTTTTTTTATAATTAGGTTTGTGCACAGTTTTCATTTTTTCTATTAAAAAATCCGTATCGTTGTTTATAGCAAATTCGCATTTGGATCGCATTATGGTCGCTGTCTTAATCTAAGGTTTCTAGTTTGTCTGTATTTTTGAATATTGCGACCTGCAGTCTGTCATCAGCTATGCATAGATATAAATACGAATCTCCTCTAGGAAAGGAAGGAAGGCTAGAGCTATATACTCTTATTATATACGTGACTATATTATCGTCTATCCACTTTCTTAAATAAGTACCTCTAGAATTATTTTGTGAATTAAGCCAGATAGTATATTTCGCGTTTAGATCTCCTGCAAGTACTCAGTAATTATAAGGGTCATCCAGCTTAAGGACTTCGAATAATTGATTTATTTCTTCGTAAAACTTAATCTTTCTCCATATGCTGCATACTATCAATAATATAGAGTTATTGATTACTCTAAAGCTTTATGCTGATAATTTCCGTTTCTAAATTTTTTGCTCAACTTCAGATACAATTATTTGTTTAAATTTGAATTCGTTTTTTATTAATAATGCAACTCCTTCTCCTTGTACTGCATTGGGCCTATCTCGACGGATAAAGTTGTAATCCTTAAATTCAATTTTATGTTTTGGGTTCAATTTGGTTTCGCATAACGCTGCTATATCTGCGTCATTATTTTGGAGGAAATTTAAACGAGAACCCCGTCTTTGGTTTTGTATAATCGAATTTACGTTAATAGGGACCCATTTAAACTTTTTTATTTTTATATGTTGTGTATTAAAGTCCTTATTGTCCGTCATTGTCAATGCCTAGGAAGTCTCTTATCATTTAGAATAGTTTTTCTATGTTGTCACTATTTTTGTTTATTAGGTGCTTTATTTGCGTCAAGTCTGTCATTTGTCCTGTGGGTTGTACATTTTGTTTTGTGACTTTGTTTGTCAAGTTTGCATTGTATTGTGTTTGTGTTGAACGAGGGGTTTGAGTAGTTTGTTGCTCATCATTTCCTACCACATTGGAGAAATACAAGCCTTTTTGAACATAGTTATTCACCATACGCTCTTTAATAATCCTATTTTCCTTTAGGCTTGAATTTTCTTCTTCGTCTGTTCTCTAATTTCTACTTGTTTCGCACATCCTCTGTAGGAGATCGGGTGACCAAAACTCTGACATGTTACGCAATAAAGTTCACTCCTATCATCTACTGTTTTAATTGGAGGCAATTTACACTTGCCCTGCTCATGATTTTCATTGCATTTCAAGCATCCATATTCTAATCGGGAATATGTAGCTACGTGGCCAAATCTTTGGAATTTCTTGCATTGGATAGACTCTGTACTTTTTAGTTTTTGCCACCAGACTGTCTGACAATTTAAATATTTAATACTGTGCAGTTTGGCTGATTGACTGTCTGTTGATATTTGGATGAGGTGAACAGGTAGTTTTTTATTTTTTTTGTTTGACTTAACTGTTGTGAATCTAGTAGCGCTTGAAAATGTCAGTTTGTCTACGTTTCAGGTTTTCAGTTCGTAAAGTAGGTCGACTGGGTTTTCGCTATTGTCAAGTCGTTTAAGGAAAAGAATTAGGGTTTTTTCTCTTTGAGAGTATAGGAGTAAAATTTAGCCTCTGTAGCTTCAAGTTTCTGCTTTGCTTGCTTAAAATCTGTTACGTTTTCCGTGTACAAGTTATGCTTATTATTATTAATGCACTTAATGTGAAATTGCCCTCACCTAGAGATTCTTTGATTAGGCTTACCGTTGATCCCTGTTTCGCCCCAAATATGACGGTGGGAGGTGGCCTTCCTGTCTTCCTACTAGTAGGCCCACTTCGTTGATGGCCCCCTGAGTTTTCTGCCTGCTCCTTCTCGGCGATGTCTTTAAGCCCATCACCTGCCGAGGATCTTGGATTTTTCCTTTATCCTCCTGCTTTCACAACTGCTGTACGTAAGTCACTCGTTGTTTTTACCAGAGTACTCAGTTTCTGCTCCAGTCTCTGTCTTTACGATTTACTTCCTTCCTCTATTTCCATTTTGGAGTCTCGTTTAGGCTGCGTCTTTCCTAGGTTTTGGATCCTTTCCATTTGCTATTGGATCGTTTTTAATAAGTGGTCTATTGTTCTCTGTTGCTTTTGACTGTTGCAAATCAGTAGCTAGTATTCCTGTATTGGAATCTCCATTATATGCTGTTCATCCATGTTCTTGTTTTATTGAAATTCTTCTATCGTTTTCTTTGGCGTTTGCGATAGACTTTCTTTCATTTTGGGTTGGTTTTTATTTTTTGTTGTTTCCGTTCCTTCGGCTAGTCTGCGGTATGGTTTTAAGTGTAGACCTGCCTCTGAGTTTTCAGTGGATTTGCAATGTCTTTGTTTTTCGTTATCCTTGTCCTTGACATATTCACGTCCTTTTTTCTGAAATCTCTCATGGATCCTCCAGGAAAAAATCCCGATGTTTGGCATTTATCCGATGTATGGCGGGATTGCCCCTTTTTTGTTATCGAACTTCGTAAAGTCGATTTCACTTTTTGGACTTGCACTGCTGGATATATTCACTTGATTTTGTAGCGCGAAATTTGGCCTATGTGCTGCCGTGGTGGCCATTTGGTTGGTTTTCAGCGTGGTATGGCCGTTGACTTGATGTAAAATGAAGTAAATGTTTTTAGAGAACAATCCCGTTTCAGGGTTAAAATGTTAAATAGACCTGACACTATTTTTATATATTCAAGATAACATAAAAGTAAAATAAAAAATGATTAAAAAGAGGGATAATTTACCAAAGAAAAAAAGGATGCCAACAACAAGCTGTATTCCCAAGCGGTTAAGCATCCAACTACACAATACTCTGTGCTTCTAATGCATAACGCACAACAGTATTTGATGCGGAGTGTTAAAAAACAGTCGAAAAATCCTACATACATTGACACTCTCGAGTAGATGTTTATTATTTAGAATGAAATCCCTTAATATGGTAGGTTGTGTTTGAAGCGAAACCATAGTTTTGTTATTGAGATATTAATAATCTCCTTTGTGAGTTTACTAGAGTACTAGACTGTAAATGACTCGCATAGAAGTTTTCATCTAGTGATTTGATGTAGTCATTGATACTCCAGTAAATATATTTGGTCTAGATTTTGTCTTGAATGTCTTCAATATTCCGTCTCATCAGCTAGACATTGGAAATAC
>JAUELO010000012.1:13752334-13766751 GCA_032357855.1 Amphibolips quercusostensackenii
ACAGTTTATAATTAACCCTATAGTACAGTCGCTAATGACCCTGGCAGTTGATGCGACTATAAACATTCAATTAATAATAAAAAAAATAGCTTTCTCACTTTTGAATCAAATGAATCAACATTACAGGTCAATCGATTCGTCTTTAATCAACACATCTTTTCTGTTTTCACATCAACTTTAAAGTAAAACAATAAGAAAATTTTTACTATAAATCGATTTTTAATATAATATAAATGACCATAAGTTCCTTACTTTGTATTAAAGAGTATTATTATTGTAGGTTAATCGATTAAGCTCAAACCAAAGAATCTTTTTTATTTTTGTGTCAAATTCAAATCATATGAATGAAACAAGTTTTAGTATTAAAAACCGTATTTTCAGATATTATGCATTACCATTGCCTTCTTACTTTTCAATGAAATGTATCAACATTGTAGGTCAATCGATTCGTCTTGAATCAACACATCTTTTCTATTTTTACATCAACTTCAAATCAGGAGAATAACAAAATTTTTACTACGAAAATCGATTTTCAATATAATATAAATGAGCATAAGCTCCTCTCTCTCTTAAATAAAATGTATTAATATTGTAGGTTAATCGATTAAGCTCAAACCAAAGAATCTTTTTTATTTTCGCATCAAGTTCGAATCGTGTGAAAGAAACAAGTTTTACTATTAAAACCCGTATTTTCAGATATTATGCATTACCATTTCCTTTTCACTTTTTAATAAAATGTATCAACATTATAGGTCAATCGATTCGTCTTGAATCAACACATCTTTTCTATTTTTACATCAACTTTAAATTAGGAGAATAACAAAATTTTTACTATGAAAATCGATTTTCAATATAATATAAATGACCATAAGTTCCTTTCTCTTTAATAAAATGTATTAATATTGTAGGTCAATCAATTTCACTCAAACTAAAAAATCTTTTTTATTCCTGCTTCAAATTTAAATTATGCAAAAGAAACAAGTTTTACTATAAAAAACCGTATTTCCAAATATTATGCATTACCATAGCTTTCTTACTCTTAAATAAAATGTATTAAAATTATAGGTCAATCGATTCGTCTTGAATCAACACATCTTTTCTATTTTCATAACAACTTTAAATTAGAAGAATAAAAACATTTTTACTATGAAAATCGATTTTTAATATAATATAAATGACCATAAGTTTCTTACTCTCTAATAAAATGTATTGATATTTTACATCAATCGATTAGGCTTCAACCAAATAATCTTTTTTGTTTTTGCTCCAAATTCAAATTATGTAAAAAAAAACAAGTTTTACTATTAAAAACCGTATTTTCAGATATTATTCATAACCATTGCCTTCTTACTTTTTAATAAAATGTATTAACATTATAGGTCAATCGATTCGTCTTGAATCAACACATCTTTTTTATTTTTACATCAACTTCCAATTAGGAAAATAACAAAATTTTTACTATGTAAATCGATTTTTAATATAATATAAATGACCATCAGTTCCTCTCTCTTTAATAAAATGTATTGATATTTTACGTCAATCGATTAGGCTCCAACCAAAGAATTTTTTTTATTTTTGCATCAAATTCAAATTATGTTAAAAAAAAGAAGCTTTACTATGAAAACCGTATTTTCAGATAAAAGGCATCACCATAGCCTTCTTACTCTTCAATAAAATGTATCAACACCGAAAAAAAGAAATTAAAAAAGAATTGTTAAATTTTCAACCTTACTCTTAAATTTTAAATTAAAATAATAAGTCTTCAACTGTAATAGTTGAATTTCACATTAAAAAGATAAATTTCTAAATAAAATGATGATTCTTTGAATAAAATAGTTTAATTCAAAAAAAAAAATAATGACCTTTTGGTAAAAAAATAAAACTGAATTTTTAACAGAAATAATGAATCTTTAACCAAAAAAATTTATATTTAAAAAAAGAATTTATTTAAAAAAAAAGATGAATTTTCAAATAAGGAAATTTATTTTTCACAAAAAAAGATGAATTTTTGATATTATACATTCATTTTCAAGAAAGTAATTAGAGTTTCAATAAAAAATAAAATTTTTATTCTAATCGTTAAACTTTCAACCAGAATGCTAATTTTAAGACTAAAATGATTAATCTTTAACAAGAATAGTTAAATTTTCAAAAAAACGATTAATTTTGAGCTGAAAAGAATTATTGTCGACAAAAAAAATTTTCAATAAATTACATGAACTTTCAACAGAAGAAAGTAAATTTTCAACAAAAAGTTGAAAATTAAATTTTCAGTTTAAAGAGTAATTTTCAACAAAAAATATTAATTTCTAACTAAAATGTTGAAAAATTAGGCTAAATTGCTTGAATTATCATTTAAAAAAATTAATTTGTAACCAAAAAAATTATTTCTAACAAAGTAGTTGAATTCTAAGTTAAATAAAAATTAATCAAAAGAAAAACGAATTTTCAACAAAATAGCTCAATTTCCAACCAATGAGATAAATTTTTAGCCAAAAAAGAATAATTCTGAAAAAAAATGTAATAGTTTTTATTTTACGTAAACATAAGCCATTGTTTAATAATTATCAAAATGCAAAATCAGTCACATCAGAAGTTCCAACTTTTGAAAACCTTCAAAATTTAATATGCAAAAGGTTTTTCCAACTAATATTTTCGTTGTCAGTTGTCCACATATTTAAAATTTCACTCACGCTTTTATCTTTAAAAAATTTTAAGAATCTTAACTTATCATTGGAATATAAAAAATTTCAAAAAACTGCTCAAATAACTTTACGTAATTTTACACTACGAAGCATAAGTAAACTTATTTTATTCCAAGAGATACACGATTAAGAAAATTATCTCGTAAATCTCCTCAGCACAAAGTCGGACAGTTAAATAATGCCTAAATAACAAAGATAACAATTTGATTATATATCACCTTTAATTAATCTATAATGTTCACAAATGTTTTCAGAACGTAAAAGTTTACTGAATATTACAGTTTTTCTTAATAACAATTATTAGTATATAAATTGTTAGTATACGTTTTTAGAATGCTTAAACGTTAAAGACTTTTAATTACAGATTTGTTAATTACATTTTCATCCTAATGAGAAGGTTTTGGTTTTATGTAAAATGTTGTATACTTTTTTTTACAACAAGCCTGCTGAACTATGTATTGCCTTGGAAAGGCAATTTTCAAAAAATTTCTAAAAGTTTCCAAAATTGCCAAAAATTTGAATTATTTCTAAGCTTTTCAAAAAGATATGTAAAAATTCGGAAAATTTCCAATATTTTTCACAATTTGCAAAATTTTCAAAATTTCCATAAATTTTAATAATTTCTAAACTTTTTAAAAAAAATTTTAAATTTCAGAAAATTTTCACTCAAAATTTCAAAAAATTTTAATGATTTCAAAAATTTTCAAACTTTGAAAAAATGTGCAAATTTTTCCGAATTATACAAATATTTACAAAATTTTCCAAATTTTTCAAACTTCAAAAAAGTTTTAAATTTCACAAAAATGTCAAAATTATTGATATTTTCATAATTTTGGAAAATTTTCAAAATTTTCAAAAATTTATAAAATTTTTTTCAATTCTCAAAAATTTCATTTAATAAAAATTTGCAAACTACAAAAAGTTTCTGAAATGTTTAAAAATTTTAATAATTTCTAAACTTTTAAAAATTTTTTTAAAATTTTACAAATTTCCGCCATTTTTCAAAGTTTGCAAAAATTTTAATAATTTCCAAACTATTCAAAAAATGTCGAAAAATTTCCAAAATCTTTCACCATTTACATAAATTGTCAAAAAAAATTTAAATCTAAAAATTTTAATAATTTCCAAACAATTTAAAAAAATTTTAAACTTTTAAAAAATTTCAAAAATCCAAAAAATTTTCAATTTTGTTAATTTTAATTTTTTTTTTTTTTCATTACCAAATGTTTCCAAAATGTGTCAAAGTTTTCAAAAATTTGAATAATTCCTGAACTTTTCAAAAAAGTTCCAAAATTTCAAAGATTGTCCAAAATTTTTCCCAATTTGCAAAATTTTAATAATTTCCAAACTTTCCAAAAAATGTAATGATTTTCACGGAACTTTATCCTTTCAATCATTCCAAAAATTTTAATCATTTTAAACATTTTTAAATTTTCAACGAATTTCCTTAAAGTTTCCAAAATTTCCAAAAATTTAAATGATTTCCAAGCCTTTAAAAAAATGTGCCAAATTTCTAAAAATTTCAAATATTTTCACAATTTGCAAAATTTTTAAAAGTTTCAAAAATTTTAATGATTTCAAAAATTTTTTAACATTCAAGAAATGTCCAAAAGTTTCCAAAATTTACAAATATTAAAAAACTTTTCAAAATTTAAAAAATTTTTCAAACTTTTCCAAAAAGTTTGGAATTTTACAAAAATTTCAAAATCGTCGATATTTTCAAAATTTTTCAACATTTCTAAACATTTAAAGAATTTATGAAATATTTACAATTTTGAAAAATTTAATTAAATAGAAATTTGCAAACTGCCAAAAGCTTGTAAAATGTTTACAAATTTTAATAATTCCCTAACTTTTTTTAAGAATAAAAAAAATTTCACAAATTTTCACAATTTTTCAAATTTTCCAAAAATTTTAATAATTTCCAAACTTTTCAAGAAATATTGAAAAATTTCTAAAATTTTTCACACTACAAAAATTTTCACAAATCTTTAAAATTTTCAAAAATTTAAATTATTTCTAAACTTTTCAAAACAGTTCTGAAATATCAAAAAATTTTCAAAAATTTTCACAATTTGTAGAATTTGAATAATTTTCAAACTTTGCAAGAAAAATTAAAACTTTCAAAAATTTTTCAAAATTTCTAAAAATTTTAGAAAATTTCAAACTCTCTTAAAATTTTCAAAAATTTTATGGATTTAGAAAATTTTAAAGCTTTAAAAAAATATTTATAATTTTCCAAAATTTACAATAATTTTTGTGTGTGTGTGTGTGTGTATGTGTGCGATGATAAGATCAAAGTTTCGAATATCCATTAAAAATAAAAAAAATTTCCATTACTGTTGAAATAAATTTAAGAAACTCTTTACCAAAGAATGTATATACTAACACTTCAGAAAATCAGTTAAATAGTACAACGAGAAATATAAATAATAAACAAAGGCTGTCAAATATATACTAAAATATTGGTTTGATTAATAATGCAGATAGATGATCGTGAAGTTTATAGAGTTTTTTCAGTAAATATTAGGAGAGCACAATTATTTATTGAAGATAACAAACAATTATTAAATAATCATGCAGATAAAAGTAATATTACTGTTTTTCTTAACAAAGAATCATATCTTTAAGAAATGTAAGATTTATTAAATAGTAATACAACTTATGAAATACTTAATAAGGATTCTGAAAAAGAATCAAAAAAAGAAACTGAAATTGTTGAATTCATGACAAATTAATGGTTATTTTGATAATTATTTTTCACGTAAGTGGTATTTTATTTCATGATACTGATATACCTAGAATTGTCCGACACATAAAATTGCTAATCTATTTATTTATACTTCTGAAAAAACTTTAATAGTATCAAAAACTCAAAAATAAAATAACTAAAAAAACAATTTCGCCTGAGCACATTATGGTTTTCCTCGATTTGTCATTTTTATTCTTTGTTATTTCATTGGATTTAGTAATTTGTAGTATTTAAGGTAGGTGGCTTGACATGAAATTTTTTACAGATTAACCTTTAAAAAAATTTAAAGAAGGATCAAATTTCTTATAGAACAGACAGTTTTTTAATTTATTAATCATTTTAATGGACAAATTCATTAAACTATGTGTTCTCCTATTTCAACATCCTTAGCTGATTTAGTTATCCAAGATTTAGAAATATATGTCATAAAAAAATTTAGATTTTTCTATACATACATATTTTAGATATGTTGATGATACCTATAATATATTTTTTTTAAATAAACTACTTTATGTTATAAATCAATTTAATTCTTATCATGCTGAACCTAAATTTACACAGTAAATTAAAATAAGTAATTCTTTTCCCTTTTTAAACGTTAAAGTTATTAAAACTGATTCAGGTAATATCATTATAGATTGGTATCGAAAAGATACCTATTGTAGTAGATATTGAAATTTTTTCTTTAACCATCAAATTCAACAGAAAATTGCTATGGTTGAAAATATTGTTGTTACAGATTTAAAATTATTACATGAATCCTTTCATAAATTAAACATTGAATTGATAAAAAAAAACCTTTATTGAAATAATTATCCAATAGAATTTATTCGAACGCATATTAATAACAAAATCAAGAAAAATTAAAGATTTCCCATCTAAACGCCCCACTGTGGGGGCTAGTTGAACTTGATTGTCCACCAAGACTTTTTCCAAAAACCCGGGAGAATTAAAAGCCAAATCTAATTGGCATTATATCTATTGTCCCTATTGATGCTATCAGGGTATTCCGTCAAACGACTCCACTTCTCTGGATATAAGCCTGTGCAAATTTTTCTTTTACTCAGGTGGACTTTCAGAATATTTGTATAAATTTAATCACAACCAGTGATCTCACGCGGCTGCATTCGACTTTATTAGAAGTACTCAAATTTGCCAAAAGTTTTGTTCAGGGGAAAGGAAAACTGCTGGAAACCACCTCCCGAGTTCAGCCGGCTTTCCGACAGTCGAGTTTAAAGCCAGACACAACCCACTTTCACGTCTCAGATGGGGTCACATCCAAATACTATTTGCGCTCGAAATGGCTTGACATCTGGACTTTGATGAAAGAAAAATGCATTAAATGCTTGTTGATTAAGATTTCTTGCTTTAATATTTTTCTGAATAAAAAAGCGCCAGAATCAGCAGCACATTTTTAATTTTGAAATATACTATAGTAAGCATAGTTTTGGTTTTTGGATCCGGTAATAGAGAAGGGGAGGGGCAAAAAAAAAGGTCTTCTAGACTTAAATTTGATAGAATATTGTATGGTCATAAAAATTCCGTACACATTCAAGGTTTGAAGCTGACTAGATGTGTGAAAAGGTGTCAACACTGGAATTGAAGATTTGACACATATACACACGCATATAGCAATACCAATAAAAGCTGATTAAAATATAGTACAAATAAATCACAGATTTTTTTTAATCAACTGCCCTCAGCAGCAGTCATTAAAACCACTTAAAATTATTTATTCAGAATTTTCTTATCACTTGTTATTGTCTTAAGAATTAAAACAAGAGAACAAACACACGCTCTGCGCGTGCGATCAGTATTTGTTTTGTCTTATGCAATTTTTAAATTATAATATAAGATTATATCATTACAACAATTTTGTAATTCATGGTATCCCTTGTCTTATATAGTAGACAAGAAAAGCTATCATCTGTAAGATGAAGATCAAGATACCACATCTATACTATAATAAAACACCAGAATATTTTTTAGATTTGGTAATTCTTTAAGAAAGCATTATTCAGTTTCGTACCTCATTAGAAAAAATGAGGAACGCTTGTACTCTTCTCTTCACCTTGCTAGATATTTTTTATTTTATTGGTGAATATAATACTATATTACATAAACAATTTCTAGAAAATTTTAAATCTGTCCGCAAATAACATACTGTAAACACAATTCTAAATAAGTCTTTTCAAAAATCTTTTCCGCATAATCTTCCCTAAATATTGCTAATCCAGCTTTTTATAAGTTTTTCAGGACGACTTGTCATTAATGTCTTTAGTCTTCCTTTCCAATTTTGCCACAAGTAGATCATGATATACCAACATAACTAACAAAAAACTAATAAAGTGTTTCTGTTTGCAGAGTTGAGTTCACAATTCGAGTGCTTACCTAATGGCGACCCTATTCCTGGTGTTCCTCGTGGCGGATCATCTTCTTTGTCTTCTGACAGACAACGTTCTCGTGACAGGTTTCTTGCTCAAGCTAGACCTCATTCTCCGGAGAGAACTTCTTCTGCCGGGCCTCCTCTTCGTATCAGGACCAGATCTCCTCCATCCAGGAACATAGCCATGCCTACTATAATTGCTTCTTCTGACGGACTTGGATATGAACTTGACCAGCTCCAGTATATTCGGCTTACTGCCAATAAGAATCCGCACCGATTATTTGAACTTCGAAGATATACTTTTCCTCGAAATAAACCGATTCAATTATTAGCAACAATAAATCGCTATGTTGATATGCCAACCCAAGAATTAATTGTATTATCCACATCTGATGGTGACATCTTTGCAATATTGGAGAGTGGTACTTTTCTTGCTGGCATATATTCATATAATACTAGCACTCGCTATAAATCACGGTCGAAATTCAACATTGAAAGCGGAACTATTACTGCATTGACCCCAGACGAAATCAAGGAAATTCCAGTAGGCCGCTATCGTCCAATCTCATATTATTTTAAAATAAATCATCTAAACCACAATTTTCGAAAAAATTAATTTAGTTACGATAAAATGTCAGAACAATATGTGAAGTTCTTCGCGATCCGAAGTTGCTTTGGAATGCTGTCTGTAACTTGAAATTTTAATAAATAATAAAGTCAACGTATTTTGATTATCAAGGCATCAATCTTTCGGCAATGCCTTGGCGAGTAGTTTTTGAAATAAAATAAAGAAAAGGGTTTTTTCATTCCTTCGCAAAAAATTTTTTAGAGAAAATTAGCGTCGGATTATTGTGGTTTACAGATGATAATTTTCCTAAAGAAGAAATCATTTTATTGTAGAGAGCAAAAAAATAAAACTTTGTTAAAGGAATGTTTACAACTCAAGCCGTTTAAATATTAACTTAACTAGCTGATTTTACTCTAGGGAAGTTATACTATCACTTTCACTCATAGACAAAGCAAGTTTTTATAGATAAAGTACATAAAAATGGCTAAAAAGATGGTATGTTTTTTTTCTCATAAACACATGAAATTACTCTGACAAATTTCACTTCATGGAATCAGAGTAAAAACCATTTGATAGATGCTATTTTTAAACTTGTTCAAAAAAAAGTTATCGCAATTTCAAACATATGATCAAATTTATACTAAGTATAGAATAAAATTGCAAGCATATGCGAACAGACGAAACCTGACCTTTGTATCTCTATTTTAATCTACTTATTTTAGACTAAGCGACTTCCTTTTTCTTTTTTTGTTTCTTTTCTCTTCTGCCTTAATTTTGTCATTTTTAACACCCGTTCTTTCATTCCTTCTCATTTGCTCCTCTTGTCCCCTACAATCCTTTTATCTTCTTACCAAATCCATCCTTTCCTAGAATCTCTAGAACATTATCTTGACAACTTCCTTTATCCTTAATACCTCTTCACCATCCTTCTCATACACAATATGATGTTTTCTCTTTTAATTCTCAGATTTTGCACTTTCTGCTCTTTATTCCAAACACTACCCATCCATTACCTTGTTTCCCGGTCTAAATTTTTCTAATCTAGTCCATCTTCTCTCTCCCCATCCATTTTCTGAATACTTTAGAACTACTATCTTTTTTATCACCTACTACCACTTATTATATTTTGATTCCTCAATTATTTCCTAACATTATAGTAATTGTCTTTTGGTCTCCCTTTTCTTCAATTCCTTATATTTTTCTTCAGTGTTGTTTCCTGTATCTCTAGCACTAAAGGCTTCCATTGTTTCTTCTTATCTCGTTAGTTTTATTGATCTTCTTTTTTTCACACCAATAATCCAGGCGTCCCCCAGTCTACTTCTAACGTCCACCTTATATACCTTTTTTGTAAACTTTTAATCACTTCCCTTTCCTTCTATCTACATATGTCTTTTTTATATCCTTATACCAGCCACACTAGCGCATTAAATGACCACATTTTACTTGTCCAATCTTTTTTAAATCCCCTTTTTTATATTCACTATATATGTTGCAATATCCCTGTTGCCTTTTTGATTTTTTCTCTTATAGAATCTCTATGATTTTAATTTAATTGCAAGATATATCTAAAATATATAAACTCCTTCACCTCTTCTAGCTTTACTTTCGCTCATCTTCCAGTCCATTCTTTCATTCTTCCCCCTCCTTTTTTAAACCTTATTATCTTTGTTTTTTCTACATTTGAATTAAAATTTTTGTATTGTGGTAGCTCTCCAACTCTAAAATTAGGCTTACTATCAACACAATGTCGTCCACGTATAGCGGTTTTTATATCTTTGTCATTTACTATCCTGACTCCCTCCCATACTTTTTCTTTATTTCTTCTTCTAAGTCTAAGATTAAGATGAAGTCTGATATTTTAGATCACATTATTTGTTTTTAATTGTATCTTGATTTTACTTTTGTTGTTGGTTTCAAGACATAAGATTAAAGACGAGTTTGTAAAATACATTTAAGTTATCCTCTATCTTGGTACAGAGTGAGTTCAGAAAATAGAAATGGTTAAACAGTTAGGTTATAGATTAGCTTAACGTCGGTAAGTAAGATTTTAGAATATAATAATAAAGTAAGCAGAACAAAATTAAAATTAACTTGTGATACAATCAGAAACATACTCCTTCTTTCCAGAGATTTAAATTTAGTATTATCATTATAAGATAACAGGTAGGGGACACAATTTAACAACACTTCGACGAAGAGTGCCTGTGCCAGTTTTTACAGTTGCTGTTCTAGCAAGATTGTCCTTTCCAGGATGTACCTTTACTACTCTTCCTTGTTTTTACCTCAGAGAAGAAAGATTGTCATTCTTGATCAGAACCAATTGATTCTCCTCTAATAGTTCTGCTGGCTGAGTCCATTTATTTAGTTGCTGAAGTCCGGATATGTGCTCCTTATTCCATCGCAGCCAAGAATGCTGTTAAGTTTTCTGAATTAACTGTTAGCAGGATAATCTCAAGTCCGTAATATTGGTTAAATTTGGGATCAGCAATGGTGCGCAAAGGTCGACCTATTAAAAAGTAAGCTAGAGTGAGAGGGACAAGGTCAGTAGGATGAACAGACATTAGAGTTAAGGGTCTAGAATTAAGTAACGCTTCTATTTCTACCGAAAGTGTTTAAAATTCTTAAAAAGCTATTGTTTGCTTCTACAAAAGTCGTTGCGTTATCGGAATATATATTTGCAGGTTTACTCCGTCTAGAAACGATTTGTCGCAGGTCAGCCATAAACGCGTCATTAGTTAAATGAGAGACGAGCTCCAGATGCATAGCTATTGTTAAGAAGCGAAAAAACACACTGATGTAACATTCGCTAACTTTCGCACCTCTTTCCTTTTGATTTTTAATTAAAAACGGATCTGCAGAGTCCAACTTACAGTTAAAAAAAGGAAGAAGCTGCCGTAACACGAGTCTCTGGTAAATGACACATTATTTGATAAACTGAATTTGTATTAATTCTTGAACATATTACGCATCCACATATAATTTTTCTAGATAAATTTTTACCTCTTCTTGGCCAAAATCGATTTTAAATAGTAGCTAAAAGTAGCCGTGGATCCGCATGAAGTAAACGTTTGTGTTTTGCAGAGAACAAAAGTTTAGTAAAAACGTGATTTGACGATTTTTTTACAGGGATCTTCTTATCTTCTTTAGAATAAGAGTTTTCAAACCTACCACCAACTCTCAAAATACCTACGTCATCGAGGAAAGGTGGTAAGGCCCCTAAATTTTCTTAACAACATTTCGCTTTTTTTTCTAAAGCTTCTATTTTGTGTTGAAATAGTACACGCTTAGATGCCTTCGCTAAAGAGATAATTGCTTCCTGCATTTTAACAGATTTTGAATAAACACTTTGTTTATGATTTTTCCGACCACTTTCTGTTTTGAAATTAGTAGCGAATCTTTCGCAATAAGAAATAACTCGAACAAGATGCGAAAATGCATGATACCTTTTGAATACATAATCACTGAGGAATTTCCTTCGAGTTTAAACGAGAATAATACGTTATTATCCTGGTGAGTTAGTTTCAGGCTCCACTGATGACAGCCATTCTTCTTCATTGTCATATAGAAACTTAGGACTGGTCCACCATAACCATGAATTTTTTATTTGATTGGGTGTTATTTTGCGAGTCAGACAATCTGCAAGTCTGTCATTAGCAGAGACATGACGCCAATGTTCAATCTTAGTCAGCTCTTGCACTTAAGCAACTCTGTTGGACATGCAAAACTTTCAAGCTGTTCGAATTCTTTTAAATGCAACCTTAAACGATAGTTAAAGTCTGTCTAGGAAGTAATTTCATTAAGTAGCACATTATGAACGGTGTTGGCCTTTGACGTTAATTTGGCAAGCATAACAGCCTCACAAAGTTTTAGTTCCGAAATAGACGATATTTTTGAGGAGGCGACTTTCGACTTTTAGCAAAGTAAGTTAATTGCAGTGTTTCCAAAACTGTCTTGAGACTTAAAGTATGTAGATGCTCCATAAGCATGAATAGACGCATCAAAAAAACAATGAAATTATATTTAAATGTAACTGATGCAAAGAACCTTTCTTGGAATGCTAAGATTGTTCAAAGATTCTAGTTAATCCCAATACTCTAACCAAAGCAAATGTATTTCGATAGGCAGAGATTTGTTCTAGGAAATTTTTTCAAGTCTCAATTTCTTAAGCAACGTTTTTGCGATAATGATGCATAAACTAAGAAGTCCTAACGGATCAAAGATTTGAGTTATTTAAAACAGTTCTTGTCTCTTGGTAATCTTCTTGGTATTTTGAAAACTAGCGGAATATTTTAGACTGTCTAGAGGAACTTGGGATAATAAAGCAAAAGTTTCGGATTGGCTATCTTTCGAGAAATTTGCAAAATCAGGGTCATTGTCAGATTCTATCATTTCTTTAATTACACGTGGCTTGTTGTATACCCACTTTCTTAGTTTGTAATATGCAGTAGACAAAATTTTAGATACCTTTTTTAAAATAGCGATAACTTCTTTAATTGAATCGGCACCCGTTATAAGATTATCGACATAGAAGTTCTTTCGAATGATCTTAGCTATTTGAGGGTGTTGCCTTTCAATTGCACTAACTAATGGCATAAAACATCTTATCGACAAGAAAGAAGCGGCTGCCGTTTCGTAAGTAACTGTATTGAGAAAATAGGTTTGCATTGTTTTACTGGGGTCTAAACGCCATAAAATCACTTAAAGTGATCGTTGTTCAGGATTTGAATGTACTTGGCAATAAATCTTTTCAATATCTGATGCTACAATGTACCTGTGCTTGCAAAATCGAATCAAAATTGAAACTAGATCGCTTTTGTAATATGGGACTAACTAATTGCAAGTTATTGTTCGATACACTGGACGTTGATGGGGCTAAACCATCAAGTACAACGCGTAACTTTGTTTTTACTCCATCATTACGCAGAACGCAATGATGTGGTAAGAAGTACATAATTTTAAGTTTAAAATCGTTTGAAGCTAAAGACATGTGATTTAACTTTTTGTATTTAGTCTCTAACGCACAGTATTCTCTTTTAATTTCAGGTTGTTTGGGAAATTTTTGTTGAAGATTTGATAATCGACTTTCTGCGAGAGATATAGAATCCCCTGGTCGATCGATATTACCTTCAAGAGGAATATTCACGATAAATCAGCCATCATTGTCACATTGAACAATTTCAAGAGAATGAGATTCGCATTGTTTTTTTTTTATTTGATAATGCCCTTTGATTGGAATATCATTCTAATTCTCTAAATTGTTGCATTAGAAGTTTGAGATTTGATATTTTTGGCAGATTGCAATTAAAAAACTGGGTATCTTGATTTGAAACCGGCCCTGCTACTATCCAACCTAATCTTTTTTTTTGTTAAAGAAGTCCATTGTCGTCAAGTTTAATTTGATCAGCACAAATTAGACTTCAAAAGGAATTATTTCCTATCAAAACGTCAACCTTGCCTGGCCGGTCTAATTCAGAGTCTGAGAGTTTAAGTTAAAAAGGAACTTGTAACGTTTAAGCATTGATATATAAATTGTGAGCAATGCTAGTTATTTCAGTAAATGTATTGTTCAAACGTCCGAGTTTATACAATTTTTAATGTCGCAAATTGAATTTTATTTAAAGTATTATAAAAATCTATGCAGAATTACCACCAGGTAAAAATAGGTAATCTTTTTCTTCGAAAAACCTTTGTAAGCAAACACGCAGCTTGACAATGTTTGAACGAATAGGCTAAATTTTTCTTGCGGAATAACCAGAAAATGTATTTCAATGACTCCTTGTTGTCATATTTTATAATGTGACAACATTTTTATTTATTTAAACAATCAAAATAAACAAATCATAGTGTTCCCTCTTTTTCCATAAATAGACTCAATGGTTTCTAAGAAAAACACTTTTAGATTCAATGCTTTCACGATGATTCATTATACTAAAAGAGTTTCTTCGGGTTGCAATCGTGTGAAAAACTACGAATCTTGCCGACGTTTCGTGAACGTTGCAGTTCACT